>JAVLUZ010000160.1:7255270-7310448 GCA_036768485.1 Mermis nigrescens
ATGAAATGATTTTGCGTCAAATGTAAGGATTTAAAATATGGGAATTGGGCACCAAAATTCGTTGAACAGTTGCATATAAGTAAATAGAGTGCATTTCATTTATTTTTTGGAAGTGGCTTAAAGTAGAAATTTAGAAGCACATCTGATACTTTATGAAGTGCACATGAAACGTCTAATATTGTTTTTTTCAATAATTAGTTTTTAAATTATGCATTTCTAGCTTAGCTAGGTCATCCTTACTATCATTTTTTTGATTTGCCTTATCTATTCTTTATTTTTTTAGGTGCTTGAATTGGTAATACTAGAAATTGTCTTATTTTCGCAATGTTATTATTAAGGCTTTCACTAAATCTGGATACGATTTCGAATACCTTGTTCGTATAAGTTTTGAAGAGGTCGTTCACTATGTGAATTTTATTTTTAATTTTAATTTAATTCAATTTCAAGTTTGAAAAATAACTTGCGAAGTACCTACCTTTATTTAGTCATTAAAATTTCATAGTTTGAAGATCTGTATATTTGACTGCTGTTATAGTCTATTTCACATAACATCGTGCATAAATTTTTCATCGTCAGTAGGCCGAGGGTTACGATAATTATATATCAGATCAATGCTAAAATCGCAATCTGTCAGCTCGTTGTCGGACATAGTTTTATAATTTATCACCGAAGTCGTGTGAAACAGACTATAAGAGCAAGACTAATAAAGAGTGCCAAAGCTAAAGCTATAACTAGTGATGTAAAAGATCATCTGGATCTGATCTTTTTATCCAGATTCAGATCCAGATCCAGTTAATCTGGATCTGGATCTGGTTATCTGATCTGGATCTGTATCTGTCAGAAATTCAGAACCTGATCTTTATCTGGATCTGGATCTATTTAGTCAAGTTATATCTGGTTGAAAAGATTAGGGTTATTTTTCAGCGATGGTATCCTTTCTGTTTTACGATTTCATGTGGGTAGGTTAGCCTTACGTGCACGGGGGGGCGTCTGCTGGAGGTTTTGACCGTTGACCCCCAGTTCCGTGCTACCCCCAGAGCCCTGCGCGGGCGGGTCGGCCCGCCCCGCCCCGCAGGCCCGCGCGGGCTTTTTGCGGGGCGGGTCACACGGCTGACGGGGCGGGGCGGGCTTAAGTTTTTTAAAAATTTTGGCGGGGCGGGGCGGGCCTTTCTTTTTTTTAAATTTTTGTTGTGCAAAAGGATACGTGCGCGAAATTGATTTCCATACACAAGGTTTCGCGAAATAGACTACAGTTCTAAGTAATGCTCTGTTGCTCATCCTTTGAATAAATACTTATTGAAATAGAACACATGGGGGGCTGTTAAAATAATACAAATTGAAATAATCCAGCTTTACCATGCATAAGCTTACATATATAACAGTTTTCAAAAAAACGAAACCCATATTTGACCTTGTAACTTCCCAATGGCTCGCTCAATTTCAATGCTAATTGTTTTAAACGATAGACAAAAGCCTTCGTAAGAAACTTGCTAAGTTTCGTATCCGTAGCTCGCTATGTTCTTGTGCAACGCGCAATTGTGTAAAAGTCGTTTTTTTCATTAAATACAATCCTGCCCTGGGGTACTTACTACTAGTCAGGTAAGAAATAATATAAATTTTGAAATAAATAAATGTAGTAATAAGAGGTGCCTTACTTGCAAATATTCTCTTTTTACCGACATCACGTTTCATAGTCATTCTAATAATCATTCCTTTCATGTCATTAGTTCATCTAACTTGTCTTGCACATCCAATAATATCATCTATTTAATTTCTTGTAAAGTATGTGGTTTGCAGTATGTAGGCCAAACTAGTCAATCCCTTAAGAGTCGCTTAAATGGTCATCGGAATAAAATAAATGAAAATAAACTTTCAACTCCTTTGGTCTCTCATTTCAACCAACCTAATCATTCATTCATGGATTTGAAAATACAATTTTTAGAACTTGTCTCAGACCCATCTAATATTCTTAAAAGGGAACTTTTCTGGATCAAATCACTCCAAACTATCTTCCCTTTCGGCTTAAATGACAATATTACTGGTTTTGGCAATATTTCAATGAATGGCACTGAGCAAGCCCCTCATTTTAGCCATGAGTTCCGTACTCAGCGTAATCATCGTGGTCATGGTCGCAAAAAGCCGTCATCATTAAGATTGATCATAATCCCTTCCTTCGATGAATGTTGCAGAATATTAGATTCTGAAAATGGGAATTTCAATTTACGCAAACTTATTTTTGGTCTTTCTTTAAAAAATCTCAAATCTTTACGTGAAAACGTTGTTTCATTATCCACCCATGAATTTTCCTACAACGAAAAACGATGTTTTGGCATAATTTCCGCAATTTCTTATTATAGGCTTTATAAGCCTGTCTCGTTGATGAAAACTGATTATACTCCTAACTTTTTTCGACTTACTTTTAAGAATAAAGGTTTTGACTTCATTAACTTGCCCTCGATTTTTCATTCAAAATGCGTTACTAAGCTCGTTCCTCCTAATTTCAAATGTCAAAATCCTCCTGTCGTTACATATCGTTTAACTCAACCCATTAGATCTAAGATATTAAATTATAGACAAGTCGTCGAAGAATTTTCATCAACTGGTGTCATTCCGCCCTGTCATTGTCATTCATCCCCATATGTTTATCAACCATGTGGTCATGTCATCACTGGTGATTTGAACTTCATTGGGGATCCTGACTTAATTTCACTTTTCAATAAAGGTCCTAATTTCCGTGAAACTCCTCGTATAAATTGGGATGTTTGTGAAAATGACATTTTTCATGCTCTCGATAATTTTGTCATTAATTGGGCCAAACGAGAAAAAGCCCCTGTTTCTTCGCTGTTTGACTGGAAAAATCGAATAAAACAAGTTGTTTCACAAAGGATTCATAAATTTAAAAAAATCAAATTTTCCTTCCTTTTCTAATTCGCTCCTCGGTAAAACTATCGTTAAAGAGAAACTTAAGAATTTACATGATCATTTTGTCATCATCGTCACAGATAAGGCTAGTAATAACTTAGTTATCATATGTAAGCATCATTATTTGTCCGTTCTTTGTGAGGAGTTGGGCTATTTTTCATCTCCATCCCTACCCTCTAGTGGTACCTACGTTTTGTCTAACTTACGTGAAGAAAACATTATCTTTGACCATATTCAGTTTCAGAAAAATATTTTTTCTAAGTTTTCCGGACCTGTTAATGAAGGACATCTCAACAAAAAACTACCTTTTATGTATTGGATTCCAAAACTACACAAAATTCCCTATAAATCCAGGTTTATTACTTCGGCTAAAAATTGTTCTACTACTTTCATATCGTCGCTAGTTACTGAAGGCCTCAAGTTAGACCGTCGTTTCTGGAGAACTATTGTAAAGCCATTTTTAGAAATTTTCGAATTAACAGATTTTTGGCTCCATGAATAATTCATTTTCTTTCGTTAAGAAATTAGAATCAATTAAAAAGATTAAATCGATTAATACATTCGATTTTTCAACTCTTTACACATCTCTTCCGCAGAAATTGTAACTGCGAGAGTTACACGCGGTAGGCGAACTTGCCTTAGCAGTTCGCGATAGCCATAACATAGCCAATACTAGTAGCTATCTATGATAGTGCACTGTGGGCTATGCTTTCGGTCTTCCCATTATTTCCCCAAATTTTCAATAATTAAAAACATTTAGATACTTGTCCGGTAGCATAGAGTTAAGTGTATGATAATAGTAATTGTTTAATGCATACCGCCATTTAAATCGAGAACTTTCGATTCGAGATAAAAGTGATTCAGTATTACGTTAAATTGATCTTTCTTTAATTTACTGTAATGGTCCTTGAGGCCAGTGTACGTGAACGTTGTGTTTTAGTCTGGCTTTTGGTTTTTTCGTTGGTCAGTTGTTCGACTGTACATTATCGTTTTTCTTTGCGTATTTTGTTGTCCGCTATAGGCCGTGAATTCTGCGTCGAATAAAAATATAGAAAACCTACCCAGTGGTTTTGGTTATACCGAGGGTTAGGTCGGCCACCATCCCTACGAGGATTTCCACCCATCTAGTGGACTGATAGGTAAATTTCGTATGATAGTCTATTTTATTCGAAAATCATAAGTTATCTCTCAAGCCAAAAAATTGATCAAAATTATTATCTAATCTTTAAGGATGATTGATCAGCATAGAGCTCAAGTGCCGTTGTTTTCATAGTTCAATGCGTTTACACAAATTAGGAACCAAAACATTTCGAATCAGGCACTGATTGAAAATAAGTTAAATCACAACTTGAGCTTGAGATAGGTCAACTGACCTCCGCGGCAATACCGAGACTAGGTAGGTAGCCTTAGGTCTTAGGGCGTAGCTGCTAAGATCACCCGACATAAAAGCGGCTAGCAATATTAGGGCTGGAGGGGATCAAAGCTGTAAGGTCTCTAAGGGTCCAAAGATCGAAAGCCACAGAGCCACATCACAGTACCAAGGTGACTTAGTACCCTACCATCTTATATAAATCTCGAAGGTAATGCTAGGCCGGTCTGTGTTGCCCTTGTAGATACAGGCCCCCAACATTTACATTGGACGTTCCCTTAGGCTGCTAGCTACAGCCGTAGCTGATCAAATCATCGTAAAATTATTTTTCGATCCAAAAATTATCATTTTGGCCATCTAAAAAATGTGTAACATTCCGTTCACCTTTTGTTGTTGTATCGACCGTGATCGTGGCAGTGCGCAATTTAAGTAAGCGTCCGTAAAGATTTTGTGTATTGTGGTAACGTCATTGTTATTTTTTCTATTTCCGTCGGATCTCTATCGACGAAGGCAGCTCTCACACTCGCATTTTTTTCTATAAGCTGCCAACCTCAGGCGACGATTCATCATTTTTCTCAACTGAAGACGAATTTCCGTCATTTAGGTTCTTACCTAACTGTTTTTCTAACCACGTACACGTTCTCGCATTTCAGTTTAGTCCTATCTGCTTTCGATCATTTCACGCCAGTATTCTACTTCACGTAAGGAAGTACTATTTACGTGAAAACCTGTTTTTCGGATCGACAAAGGCCAAATTCTGAAACATTTATTTCAAAAATTTCGACGTACTGAAATTTATTTTACCCAAAGTCACATTTTTCGGGACATTTTTGATACCTAAAAATGGGCAGGAAAAGGTTTTGCGGACACCGTCCGCTAAATTGAAAAAACCTTCTACGCCACCTACTTCAGCTCGCCAATTACCTACCGCGCCTGTTGACTCTAATAGCGCGTGTAATTCTGCAAGTAATGACACAATTACGAGAGACGTAACGAGTAAGGCGAATAATGATAAATTACTCCAAGGCCACTACATGCCGCCAGTAATGCTAAGCAGTCTGAAGATGAATTATCATTGAGTACCATGCATCTCGCATTAATCAATCTTCAATTAACTAGATCGGACCCTAATATTGACAATTCATCAAGTCACACAATGATCGATAATACGACTATCATTAACACGGCAAATAATCCTGAAACCAGTTTTGGAGCGCGAAAATCATGATTCTGACGTAGAAAGTACTATAGCCACAGCATGAATGCCGACAGAGAGCATGCTAATGCTAATGTGACTAATGATCTTATTTTGAAAGTGCTACAAGCTATTCATTTGCAATTTTCGGATCTTTCTACGCTAAGCGCTTGATCAAGATAAAAGGAAAATGCGGATGAAATGCGCGTAAACTGCGTTTGGAGCTACACTATGCTTAAACCTCAACCAGTTCTGAATCGCATAGAAACTAATGTATCTGAGCGCGTTAACCACTCAATTGATAGTGCAAATTTTTCTGAATTTAATGCCAGTGCGAAGCGTACAGTACGATAGGGCATCTTCACTGTTGTCTACTAGCAACAGAGTTAACGGAATTCACGCTCACCTTCGGAAATCCAACGGTAGTAACATTCAAAGTTGTACGACCGCGCCATTGAAATATGTAATTTGTCACAGAATCCTGTAAACACGGTTTGCAACCAGTGCAAAACTGGGTTTTTTGAGAATATACCTACGATTTCGCAGCCATCGTATCGGCTTCGCAGATGTCGCCATCTCGGCCTACAGTTCTTTAAATCGTATCACGCACCTTCCTTCTGCATCTAATCCTTCTATTGCGAATCCTCGCAGCAGCAATTAAATCCACCACCGCTGCAGTATTTCCACCTCAAGGAGAAATCTTAGCCAATAATTATGTACCTAATCTATAAATGTGGAAATACCACCTAATAATCCTATCTTGCATTCTTCTAATATCGAAATGCAAACTGCTGAGATAAATTTATCTGTATTAATAATGAATCTGCAAATTTGCAAAATGAATCTGCTCTTCAATCTGAATCATCTAGTAGGAGAAAACATGTCAAATTCTCTGACGACAGCTCATCTAATAGTTAAGGATCGCCGCACAGTTGTCGCTCGCGGCCGCAAATCTCGATCGCGCAGACGACGTCATAGGCATAGTTCAGGTTCTTCATCTGATAGTCAAGGTATCCACGTCTCGCTGATTCCTTGAATTGCGGACCATTTTTGCAGCAGATGCAATTTGCACTGTAAATAAAAATTTTTGACGGCAATAAATCAGATATAAAGGCATATTTTGCAGAATTTGAATCGCTTGCCAATACCTATGATATTGACAAAGCTGATCGTTTAAAAAATTCGCCGCCAGATTTCTTGACCCTTATGTTTTGCGTTTATACCATTCAAGTTACCTGCTGATATACAACAATCCTAATCAAAAATGAAGCAAGCGCTAAGAACTGAATTTTGTCCTATGGACACGTGCGCTCTTTAATCGTTTTTTGTCACAAAACAGCAGCCTAACAAATCGGTTAAAGCTATTATCTCGCTCGCGAAGAGTTAATTAAATCTGATCCCTTATCTTGAAGTTAATCTGCCACATTTTAATAATTTAATGCGACATCAACTAAAACAAGGGTTATTACCACACATTTCGAAAGAGGCATATCATAAAACCAGAGCATCATTAGCTGAATTTTTGGAGACAATGCGCTTAGCGCTGAATTTGCTAATAAAGAATTTGAGGATAAAAGGCAGTAACGCCTTAAGTATCGGTAACAGCTGCTCCCGTAGGCAGCGTGAGTACCCAAAGATACTCCTCGTGCATCTAACCAAAATGATTCGAATCGTTCACGCTTTCATTGAACGTTTCATCGCTTCATCGCGCTGAGAAACCAGAAAATTCTTCTCGTAAATATTGTACCTTTTGCAAGCGCATAGGTCACATTTATGAGGAATGTTTCACGCTGTCAAAGGCAAGAAAAACGTCTAATAATGCTAATTTCAATAATCAAGCTGATCGGAATAATTAATTCTATGGTGCGTAATTGCAGCCAATCGCGTTCTTTGGTGTCGAAATCGCTCGCCATCGCGTTCGAATTCGCAAAATAGGCATCGATCTCAATCACGATATTGTAGCTCTAGTCAACATTGCTCATCTAACTATGCGAATAAATGATAATCGCTTTGAATCAAAGCAATCACGATCGAATTTTCGACAAATCGTAATGATTATTACCAAAATTCGTGTGCTAATTATCAAAATTCGCGTTTATGATAATCGTTATAATAATCAATCATGCCAAAATACACCTTTTGTGCATTCCCAAATGAATAGCGTGGGACATACTATAATTCTAATTATCGCAGCGATAACAATTTCTCTCTCTTTCAATCGCCCGTATGTCACATATACTGCAGACAACCAACCCGCCTTGAATGTACCCCCACCGCAGCCAACCTGCTAGTCTCCTCGTGAAGTGAACACGGTTAATGCAAAAGAGCAAGAATCTAGCGCGCATCCTAATTTATTCGCGCCGCAAGAATTTCGAAGAGTACGAACGTCTACAACGTCGTCTTGCAACTTACAAAAAAATTAATCTACCTCCATCTAAGACTTTCGATCCTAATATTCCTATCGTAAGCCATGCTGGGACAAACTTACTCCACCATCCTATTAAGGTTCATGGCAAGCACGTACCTGCTCTCATAGATACGGGTTCACAGGTCAGCATGATGACCACGTCCGCATTCTTACGTCTTGGTTTTAATTTACCACCTAAGCGTTTCTCAAGTCGTATGTAGGCGAAATCACCGTGGTAGTCTATCGAGTAAATATGATGTTAACCATCACGGAACAATCTATCTCACCAGTATCTATAATTGATCACTTGCCGGAAGACATGCTCTTAGGATATGATTTTTGCAAATCCGCACTCATAAGCAATCCTATTGAGCATTGTGCTTCTATAAACGGCATAAAGGTTAATTTACTTTCATCTCACGAACAATTGCAATTTCTTGCGCGAAACTCAATGCAACTACCTCTGTGTTGTGTGTGTGCATGTTTCGTTACCTGAGCCTGTTATAATACAACCTAGGCATGAATTAATTACACCTGGCTATATAAGTCACGGTTCTTGCAATTTTAATTTCTGCATTATTCATACCAAATACCGATTTTATGGAAAACTTCACTTTTTGTTGCTCCATCTATAGTCGATGCTTCACAACCTCTAATACCTGTTCGCGTTTGTAACATCTCTAAAGCGCCACCTGCATTGACTCTGGTGATATAATAGGTTCTTTAACCTCTGATGCCAAAGTCGTGTCACATGTTTCATCCTTTGATGATAGGACACCAGACTTTTTGCATCCATAAATAAAGCTTTAAAACGGCTCCGCCGTTGATTCTAGACAACAGAAACAAATTCGTGAGCTTTGCTTAAAATACGACTCACTTTACTAAAAAATGAACCTCTCGGACGTACTCCCTTAATGAAACATCATATTGACACAGGGGATAATCCACCTGTTGTTGGAAAAACTTATCATGCTGAACATTCTAGAAGGGAATCCATGCAGAAAATTATGAACGAAATGCTTGCGGATAAAATTATTCGACCTACAACTAGCCTATGGGCAAGTCCATTATTTCTCATTGGAAAAAAAGGACGGTTCCCTTAGGCCAGCTGTTGATTATCGATGGTTAAATGACATCACTAAAACGCAAGTTTACCTCTTCCACAATTAGACGATTATTTAGATACTTTAGGCAGTGCTGCATAATTTAGCACACTCGATTTAAAATCTGGATATTGGCAAATTCCACTCGATAATAAATCTCAAGGTGAAAAAACAGCATTTATATGTCTTGTTGGTCATTATGAATTTGAAGTTTTACCTTTGGTTTAAAGAATGCGCCTGCAGATTTTCAAAGACTAATGGAGCTTGTGCACGCAGGTCTAAATTGGAAATCTTGCTTCGTTTACATCGATGACATAATTATTTTTTTCACGTACTTTCGAAGAACATTTAAAGATCTTGAAAATGTCTTCATTGCTCTTAAAAAGGCAAACTTACGTGTCAAGCCTGATAAATGCCATCTTGGTGCATGCAGAGGCAAAATTTCTTGGCCACAGCATCAGTGCAATGGGCATCGCTCCCGATATGTCTAAAGCTCTATATCAATCTCTGCTCGTGCCGAAAACCGTTAAATCTTTGCAGAAATTCCTTGGCTTAGTCCAATGGTTTAAGAAATTGCTAAAAGATCTCGCTAAAATCGCGAAACCGCTATTCCATCTTCTTCGTAAAGATGTCGAATTTTGCTGGAAGGCTGGAGCACCAAACCGCTTTGAGCGCTCTAAGAAAGCATTTACATCTCCACCTATTTTGCAATTACCAAAATTCACAGATGAGCACCAATTTATTTTAACAACTGACGCAAGTAACCATGCGTTAGGTGCTATTTTGACGCAAAACATTTACCATCCAAAAATCGTTTTATTCTTAGCTACGCTAGTTGCGTGCTAAATTCTGCTGAATGTAATTATGCTACTTCGGAAAAAGCAGCGTTAGCGGTAGTGTGGGCCATCAAGCATTATTGACATTATCTTTACAGTAAAAAATTTATTGTCGAAACTGATCATCAAGCATTAACCTGGCTAGTAAATGTTAAAGACCCATCGAGTCGATTACGCAGTTGGGGTCTCAAATTACAGGAATACGAATATGATATCGTTTACGTTCCTGGTGCATATAACTGCGCAGCTGATCTTCTTTCACGAATACACCCTAAATATGATCATGCAGAACGTAAATATAAAGATGCACACTATATTATCACCAGAACTGGAAGATTTAGCCTATATTAGTCTGGAGTTCCCACCACTGACTGCATACACGCTCTTCTCTTACTGCACTCATTAATCTGTCCAAATGCTGTGCTGATGGCTCTTAACAGCAAATCCATCCATTTATTTAAAAAAACACGAGACTTTTAACGTTTGTTGTTTTTTACCACGGGGAAATGAAAATAATAATTTAAAAAGCATTTAGTGTGATGGTAATGTAGATGATTACTGTAATAAAATTTTGTATTTTATTTATTACCTTAATACATTTGATTTAATTTTTCTGGAACATGCAGATGTTGTCAAGTTAACTATAATTACTGTTCTGTTGTTTATCAGTTGTCATACCAAACTGTGCTGTTTGTTATTATTGAATTTCTAAGACTTCATTTATTTATTTTTACTGCAAATTTAGCTAAAAGTTATAAAGTTATTAATGGCTGTGTGATGAGGCTGTGATGACGTTGGTGTAGGAATTGTGATGTGTGCTTACAACGTAAGGTCGCATTAAATTCCACATCCATTCCGTTGCAACCAATCGAAGTATCTGCGCCTCTTTAACTCATTGCGTGCGATTGCTTGCATATGCCGTGATCCCCTCCGGAAATGACCAAATTGTAGTTTTTATGGATTATTTTACAAAATACGTGGAAGCTTTTGCTGTTTCTGACATAAAAGCAACAACTATTGCAAATTTATTACTAAGAGAAAATTATACCATTATGGAGTCCTCAAGAAATTTTTGACAGATCAGGGGTCAAATTTTACATCTACCCTTATTTCTCTGAAGTTTGTAAACTATTAAACGTTCAAAAATATTTACAACCCCATATCACCCCCAGTGTGATGGGTTGGTGGAACGTTATAATCGTACACTGATTGATGGTTTGTCTAAGCTGAGTGCTGATCCCAGTATGATTGGGAACAATTTTACCCTTTGCATTATTTGCATACTGCGCGACTCCACAATCATCAACTAATATATCTCCTTTTGAAATGCTTTATTGTCGAACCAGCATTCTCCTTGATACCTTGCTCATAAATGACTTCGTGATAAATCCGAATTTACCATCTGTTATGAGGTATGTCATTGATTTAAAGCTGACTTTGCAGGATCTGCATGAAATCATGCCTCAGAATTTAACTCAAGCGCGTAAGCAGCAAAAATCGCAATAAGGACAAATCCGTAACACACAAATTTTAATCTCTCGGATATAGTCTACCTCAATAATACCTCAGTCATTCAACCTGAAATCGATAAACTATCACCCAAGCGTGTTGGTCCATACCAAATTATTGAGTTACCTACGCCCGAAACTGCGAAAATCGCATATGTCTATAACCCCTCTCATCATTCATCATGTTCTTAGGAATAGACTTTTGCCTGAACCTAAATTACCTTATTCTGACTTAATTAGAAAAACACGCGTATGTCCCTTATGATTTTGCTGGTAAAATTACCACACGTCCTCTTGCCCCGGCAGCTGTCATAAGTTTTGAGGATTTACCGGGCAGGGAACAAAAGCTAAGGACTGCGCGCCTATACGTTTATTAAATGGCTCTAAAACAGCACATGCCGTACCATTATCTAATGTTTTTCCTTTTGCAGACCCATGGCTGCACAAGGTACCCCTAGCAAGGAAGCATTGTTGGAAGCAGCTGGTCGCCGATGCAAATTCGAGGGGCGTGATCCCGTGTCCCTAGATGAGTTTCGTTCGGCATTGACCAGTATGGCTTTGGAGCGGGGCTTGGGCCGACCAGACCCGCTGCCCCAAAACGATAATAGTCATGTTGGCGGTCTAGAATCACTTACCGCAAAATGGATAAAGCATAAAGCAGCACATAAAGTCAAAAATCATACTAAGCGTATAAACGACCAACAACTCTGGTGGGAGAATTTGGCTTGCAGATGTCCTTTGCAACTGCGTACCAAAGAATAGACTCTTCTACCCACCGTCATAGTCTCCAATGACCAGAAGTCGCTTGGACGCCATTTTGCTGCTAATTCAACCATCAAATATGACAAATGGCACTTTATTTTTAGGCTACGACTCTGAATTTGTGAATGACAGAAAAGGCAGGCATTATAAGACTTGGACTTGCATTTTCAGCAACTATGTCCCACTTACCAGGACCTCCATGGCCCATTCGTACGCTACGTCCAAGCAGGAGCGCGAACGGTCATGTGTTCTGTTGGGATCTAGCGAAGCTCCCGCAACCTCCGTTCGGGCTTCACCAGTTGCTTGAAACGCTACCTAACGTATATATGGTTTGTTATGACCCGACGCAAGATCGACTTGCGCATTTCTATGATTACGGGCCAACCTTCGGAGGAAATTGTGGCAATTTGATGCAGAAATTCGCAATAAACTGCACTGGAAAGATCCATTTATTGCAAATTTCATTGACATCTGGCCATTGGCGAGAGCATTTTACTCATCGTTTACGCATTAAAGCGCAGTCACAATTGCTAAAGCGCTGGGTCAATTTTTTTGACATGTATGTTGATCCGAACGCGCCTGGTAACTTCGGACAGGCGTGGAGCTTACCCCTTAACTTGGGACATGCAGCATTATCTAGCGATGGACGCCCTCATAACTATCGATGTTTTTATATTGATAGAAGGGTGCTCGCAAGATAATCACATTACTGACGATAGAAAGCCCATGTCGGTTTCTTTCGTAGGTGATGAGTTGTACATTAAGGCTAGTGCCCGAAAGCCAAAGGCACGTATACCATTGTCGACTAGTAAGCCACCACAAGGACAGTCGACCAGCGCAGCTGCTGACGCTGAAGTTGATTCAAAATGGCGAAGAGTTAATCCTAGTTGAGGACTTTTATTGCCCGGCTCCGCAACCGCCAGTAGCTATAGCGGCAGCCACCACCATTGCCTCAGTAACGGAAGCGTTGGCTCACGCTAACGTGTTTGACAATCCTGACTTGCAAGTGCAGGCTTTGCAGACCGTTGCCGACACAGCTTCGGGCCCAGTCATGCGCCTGACACGGAACCTAAGTCAAAACCGACTATCTCGAGTACACCAGCTTCTGTGTTTTCTTCGCAAACCGATATTCCCTACGATTTGCCTATTGTTGGTGTAGAACCATCGATCTCCACTGAAGACGATGATTTATCTCCCAAACGTTTAGTGATGGCGTTATCTGACGCCGAGGCGGAAAGACAGGCTAGCGTGTTGCCACCGCGTGCAACACGCGGAGCAACGGCTCGAAAGGATTGTTACCGTTTCGCAACCGATTGTCTCGCAATCGCTTGCGGCGGTTCAACAAGCACCCTTTGGGTATCAGTCTGCTTGACCTTTAACAACTCCTCAGCCGGTTGGGGCAGAGGTCAAACTGACCCTGACGTCATCATGACAGAGATTATTGGTTTTCCGCCGCAAACACAACGTACTCTAGCTGCACACGAAGTACCACAAGTAGCATTATACACAGTCACGACTCAGTCCGTGCCACAAGGTACGTTGGCACTGGATACTCGTTTTACGGCTCCTATGGCCATGACGTGGTGTGTCTAGTACTGTGGCGAATTTGCAACCACAGGCTATGCAAAGCCAATCATCAAATATGGAAGTCGCAATACCTGCGCACGTTCAAGCTATTCGCGACCAGATGTCCGCGAATGAAAACGCTTTGAGTACAAAATCGTCACCACGCTACACGCGCAAACCACCGTGCATTATCGCGTCAGTCAAGCTTTTGCACAATTTACGTTCCTATTTGGGTGAGGTCGCAGGACGTTTGTACGATCAGTTGGTCGAAGCTGCTCATGTACTTCGATCGAGTGTACACAATTCATTTGCAGTACGCGACCTCGACTGACTCGCCTTTGCATCCATTAGTGTGGTCTACACTTGCACAGCCCTTGGCTGAAGCCAATTGTGAGCTCCGCACCCCGGTTTATTAGCAAAATGAGTGTGTTGGACATTTTACCCCGACCAATACTTCGTGGCGTGCCGGTTTTTTATCACAACCGGAATGATGTTATACGAGGTTCTGCCTGAGTATTTGGTCGTACACCCACACCTTGACGCACCGAGCAAGGTGATCAATGGCATTACACATCAGATTCGTCCGGATCTTATATCCGCACAGAATGTCACCAGTGCCGGATCACCTAGCGCCATTTTAATATTGACACATCAAATGGTCGATATTTTCGATACTTTCCGAGAATTTCAGTCATTATATGAGTCGGAGTATCAACACATGACGATCTTTTCTTCAATAGACGTCATGCGCGCTACAGCTCTTGGAATTCTTGGATAGAAAATTCCATTTCTTTGCGTACGCCTACGGCAATGCCAATAGGTTGGCGCATGGCGGAACAGCTGCGCCGCATGTTGCGCGTAGCGTTCCTTGGCGAATCTTACACGCCATCGCCACGTGAGGCTTTTCCGAATTCCTGGACTTAACAGCACAAATTGAAAGTCCTCAAGGTTTTAAGCATAACATGATTAGGCTAATTCGGTTAGCTACCAACCCGCCACTCGGTTCCTGTTCAATTTGATCGTTTCAGAGGGTCAACAAAAATCTGTATTTTACCTCAAACATCGAATACAAGGCGAGAATTAGAAAAAAATTCGTAAAGAAAGGCAACAGGGGCATCCTCGACCCGGAGCGGATCCGCAGCGAGCCTTGATATGCCCGAAGCTGATCTTTCTTTGGAAGCACAAATTTCAATTCGTAGAACACGCATGACGATCGAGCAACGCGATCGTGAGAATTTGGCAAATGGAAATGCCACAGCGTGCGACGAAGTTACGCGCTGCCGGTTCTCTTGCTGAGTCTTCAGAAGTTCGTCACATGTCAGAAGACAAACACAAGGCCAAATTGAATCGTTTTTACGATACCAAATCCGGAGCACACTTTGCGTCGGTTGAAGAATTTGAAAAAACAATGAGTCAGAAGACTCGTTCAAGCTGAAGTTGCAGCTAAATTAAAAGCGCGTTCAGGCCAAAGAGGATCGAGGCGGCAAGACCCGCAGTCATCCCGGCAGCGCTATGCGCAAACGCATCACCGTTCACAATCACAAGCACAGCAACAGACACAAGTAAAACCGCATGTACAGCAACACACAAGCACTTCACAGACCCAACTGCGGCAACAGCAGCAATTCCACGGAATCGCGTGAGCTTTCCGAGGCGTATTCTCAGGCCGATGCTGGTCATCTGTCGCGCCTGCAAATACAGCAGCCTTATGAATATCGCCGTCCGCCACAGTCAAACCGCTGAACTCATCGGGCCAGTCACAATCCCGCCAACGTCAACAATGGGACCAGTCGTATCACTCACCGTTGGAACAAAGTCAACCAGCCACCGGGGGCTATCAGCCACAAACTCGACCCGGTCCACTTTTGCCCAAACCGTACCTGTTACTCAACAACAACAGCGTCCACACGAACCTTCTCGCCAACGAACTTACGGTTTTACGCCGGAGCAATTATTTACTCCGACGCCACCTATACTGCGTTGTTACGCGGACGACTACGAGACGACGATGGCCGGAGGATGATGATCACCCATCTATCCACATTGACGCCACGCCAGCATATGTACGACAGCGTAGGCAATCGCCATATCAGTATCGTGAGCATTCGAATACGCGTCATAACCGGAATCGGATCAGGAATATTTTCAATGGCAACGACGTCGCGGAAAATCTTATGGCTCGAAGGCCAATTACCGCGATCAATATTAATTTACAAAGTTCGACGTACTGAACTTTTGGAACTCTGCGACGGCGCTCGAATTCGGACCAGCAGCTGTCCGTCCATTTTTTCGTTCTTCGTCCTGATGTGGATTCCAGGACTTCGTGTATTGTTTATTTCTTGTGTATTTTTTCTCTTGTCATTTTTCTCTTGCTGTAAATTTTTTCTTTTGACGGTGCTCGTATTTTCCCGTTATCTCGCATAATTTGCCATTTTTTCTTGTTTTACCTCGTGTTTTAATTCGTCAGTGACTTTAATTTTTTGCTCAGCATAATTTTGCCTTATCATTCCGTGTCTTAATTTTTCTTGTGCTCAATTAGCGGTGTTACTATTATGGTACCTTAACTCTTTAACAGACAAGGGGTTAATTTATACCCAATCTACAAATTCTTTCAATTCAAAATTTTCTCATTACTCCGAGGACTGAAGGAGGCTAATGGGACAGCACAATCGAGTATTATGCTATGTTGTCCAAGACCGGAGTTCACTGTTACTCGGGCAACAATATAGTTATCCCTAGCGCCATTGTGAGTGTTGCTCGAGAGTTTTCCTGAGTGCGAACGAGGTCATGCGTTGACCATTAACAAGTTATCGATATTTGTTATTTTTTCGTCTTTTTTATTTTCGTTTTCCACGTTCGCTCAGGATGAGGCGTTGCGGACGCCAGAGTAGAGGCGTTGCGAACGCCAGAGAGCCGAGTTGTAGAGCGTCGTCGACGCTATTGGTGTTGTTTAGGTTTCGAAAAATTCCCTCCACCTGTTTCAAATTTTTTTTCTATACGTGCGGAGTGTAACTGCGAGAGTTACACGTGTAGGCGAACTTGCCTTAGCAGTTCATGATAGCCATAACATAGCCAATACTAGTAGCTATCTATGATAGTGCACTGTGGGCTATGCCTTCGGTCTTCCCATTATTTCCCCAAATTTTCAATAATTAAAAACATTTAGATACTTGTACGGTAGCATAGAGTTAAGTGTATGATAATAGTAATTGTTTAATGCATACCGCTTGTGTAAATCGAGAACTTTCGATCTGAGATAAAAGTGATTCAGTATTACGTTAAATTGATCTTTCTTTAATTTACTGTAATGGTCCTTGAGGCCAGTGTACGTAACGTTGTGTTTTAGTCTGGCTTTGGTTTTTTCGTTGGCCGGTTGTTCGACTGTACATTATCGTTTTTCTTTTGCATATTTTGTTGTCCGGCTATAGCCGAATTCTGCGACGAATAAAAATATAGAAAACCTACCCAGTGGTTTTGGTTATACCGAGGGATAGGTCGGCCACCATCCCTACGTCGAGGATTTCCACCCATCTAGTGGACTGATAGGTAAATTTCGTATGATAGTCTATTTTATTCGAAAATCATAAGTTATCTCTCGCCAAAAAATTGATCAAAATTATTATCTAATCTTTAAGGATGATTGATCAGCATAGAGCTCGTTGTTGTTGTTTTCATAGTTCAGCGTGCTACACAAATTAGAACCAAAAACATTTCGAATCAGGCACTGATTGAAAATAAGTTAAATCACAACTTGAGCTTGAGATAGGTCAACTGACCTCCGCGGCAATACCGAGACTAGGTAGGTAGCCTTAGGCCTTAGGGCGTAGCTGCTGAGATCACCCGACATAAAAGCGGCCAGCAATATTAGGGCTGAGGGGGATCAAAGCCGTAAGGTCTCTAAGGTCCAAAGATCGAAAGCCATTAGAGCCGCGCGATCGGGCCAGCACTAAGCGTAGACTTAAGTACCTACGTACCTAGGTAAATCTCGAAGGTAATGCCAGGCCGGTCTGTGCCGCCCTTGTTGATACAGGCCCCCAACATTTACAAAATGAACTTATTTCCACTTCTTTTGGATTTCCTGGAGAAACCTTTTGAAAAGAATAAATTTTTATGTACCAACGGTTTCAAATCATACTGGAGTTCTTCTCCTCGGATAAAAAGTCTTATTTCACTTTTGACTTTGACATTTTTACAAAAAGTCTTAAATTTTTTGATCCAAAATTCATTCGTTAATTTTGGAAGTAAAACCTTTTCATCAAAATTGGCATCCCAATGGGATCTAATTATTCTCCACTTTTGGCGGATCTTTTCCTTTTCTACTGCGAATATAAATTCTTATCATCGTCTAAAAGTAATGACTTAAGCTTATTGTTTTAATAACGTAACTCGTTACATAGATGACATCGCAGCTATAAATATTTCAAATTTTCGTGATTACATCAAAGAGATTTACCCAAAATCATTAAATGTCACGGAAACTTTTTTCTACTCAAAAAGTTAGTTATTTAGACGTCGAAATTAATCTTTCTACACCTATTTCTTACACGATTTTTGATAAAAGGGAACAATTTCGATTTCCTATTGTTAATTTCCCTTTTTCAGACTCTAACGTACCTAAAAATCTTTTATATGCCGTTTTTGTAAGTCAGCTCCATCGTTTTGCGCGTCTTTGCTCTTAAGAAGAATTTTTCAAAGCGCGCGTGAATCATCTGTCACTCAAATTGCAAAAACAGGGCTATAATGTTAAAATCATGCGCCAAAAATACTTAAAATTTTCCAACAGCGACCTTTCTGATTTTCCAGCACATTCTTATATTCAAAACTGTTTAAGACCGTTTTGATTTTATCATCGCTGTTAGGACGCTGCTTCCAGCATTATGCGCATGAATAAGTAGCTTCACCAAACTGTAAGCAAAGCCAATATGTTAAAATTATACGTCAACAATACTTTAAATTTTCCAATAACGACATTTTGAATTTTTTCTTCGCGTTTGCACTGCGCCTCCCGTCACATTCCCAGACGCGCTTCATAACTACATCCGTATTAGTAAGTAGCTTCGGTTTTCATTAGAGTACGCTAATCATATGAGTATGTAGTTGCGTCGGCATGTTCCCACGTCAATCCCACATTTTTATTTTTTCCGCCTTAGCTCTGGCTTTTTGTTTACTCATTGTATTTCCTCACATGATTGAACAGGCCAGGTACGGCAGTATTTCATGTGTAGGTTTACAATGATTTTTATTTATTTTCTTTCTTTTAGAATAGGTATTCTTTTTGTTATTGATGTTATTACTATTATTATAGTATTCATAGTATTCGGGCACATCGATGTAGATTTTCTATTCCTGTCCTGCTCTCGCTATCTATTTACTCATTGTGTTTCCTCACGTGATTGAACAGGCCAGTTACGGCAGTATTTCACGTGTAGGTTTACAATTGTTTTATTATTTATTATTCCATTTATTTTTTAATTATTTATATATTCTCTATTAATGTTTCTTTTTTATATAGCATAATATTTATAGTATCTATAATGTTAATTCGTTTATTTCTTTATTCAATTGATTAATTTTTCCCTTTTTTATTTTTATATTATTATTTATTTATTTTATTTTGTCAACGATGAGAGGCAGTCTAGCCGCCTAGACTGGTGCCGCTAGGTTGCAGTGACAGTCAGAGGATTAAAGGCACGAAACTGTAGCAACCTAGTTCCTCTCTGATGACCTCGCCTGTTTATATTTTTCACGTTTTTTGTGTATTTATTCTGTATAACTCCTGCTTACTTCTCTCGTTTCACTTGAACTCTTGCACCTCGTAAAACCCGTAATTTCTCATAATATAATTTTGTGTGCTTTTTATGTACTTGTGTATATACTATTTCTCGCGTCTTTTTGTTTCTTTTATACTAACAGCATGCCTAATTTATTTACCTTTTTATTTATTTATTTATTTATTTATTTATTTATTTATTTATTTATTTTTTATTTTATTATTTTTCTTTTTTTAAATTTATTTTATTATTTTTTCATATAGATGACTTTCTGTTATTATTATGTGTTTGCAACGTTGTAGCTTTTAATCGAGTGAACATTTTAGAATACGGTCTGCTCTATTCAAAAGCCTGTTTGTCTAGCTGTTAGCCTGTAGATTTTCGTACTATTTCGCTACTTGGTTCGAGAGTTATTTAGCTTTCGCCAAATGTCATTCCTTAGGTCATTCACAAGCGCAAGCAACCTCGCTGCTTATTTTGTCATTGCTGGCTCAATCGCCGAGGGAGTGACCTTAGGCAAAAGCTCAATAGCTCTTGAACCAACAAACAAAATAAAACTAAAATTTAGAGGCAACTAGCTAGATAAATAAGCTTTTGATTGAAGCAAACCGTATTCTAAAATGTTCACTCGATCTAAAGCTACAACGTTGCAAACACATATTCATTTCTTACGACACATTGTATTTAATGAAAAAACGACTTTTACCCAAATGCGCGTTGTACAAGAACAAATAAAGCTGCGAAAACGAAATTTTGCAAGTTCATTATGGAGGTTTTTATCTATTGATTAAAGCAACTTGCATTCAAAGTGAGCGATTCGTTTAGAAGTTACAAGGTCTGATATGGGTTTCGTTTTTTTGAAACACCCTGTATATATAGGTAGGCAGGTACCTACATACACACGTGAGTGTGGGGGGTTTGGGGGGCATGCACCCCCCAGAAGTTAAAATAACCCCCAGAAAAATTTTTTATGCTTTTTCAACAATTTTTTGATGCCATTGGATAGTGCTTGATGAGAAACGTCGAAACATGGTGTTTTTTTGCCATACGACCACTTTTATGACCATTTTTTGACCTTTAAAAATTCTTTTCACCCCCCAGAAATTTTTTCATCCCCCCAGAATTTCGTTGCAGCCCACCTATGCCTACATATATGTAGGTACACACTACGTCCTTACATAAGGTAGACTATCACCTATAGGATTTGAGTAATGGCGAGCATTGGGATCTGGGTTGTCCCCTGGGATTCAGCAGACCCCCAAAATTGATTTTGTTGTGCTAGTTTTGGCGATTTCGCCTCATCAGACCCCCTCAGAATTTGAGCAATCAGCAATGCAAGATTATGCCATTTGCAGCTTACCTACATACCTAACTACACCTATCACAGTAACATCATTGTTGTTCCAATAAAGTTTATTGCTGTAAGACATTAGCTCTTATTCAATTTACAAAATTGCATTGCACTCATTTACATTGAAGATTTTGTATCACTCATTGTCCGGTCCTTTATCTTCTTGCATTCTGGCTCCTTTTCGACCAGAAATGCATACATAGAGTACATGAAAAAATTTTGCGGGGCGGGGCGGGCCTAATTTTTGTAAGATTACTGGCGGGGCGGGGCGGGTCTAAGGAGCTGCGGGCGGGGCGGGGCGGGCTTTATTTCTTTCTTGGCGGGGCGGGTCAAAAAATTTCGGCCCGCACAGGGGTTCTGCTACCCCCCCCTTCAGAATGGCCAAAAAGTGCCGCTGACCCCCCATAATTTTTTTGGTTTTAGAAAAAATTTTAAAGCTCTGCAGAAAAGTAACTTAAGTGATAAAAATGTATTAAAGGTTGTTTTTCACATAAATGATCATCAGAATTGACCTTTGAGAGACTTTTTTGCCTAAAAATGGGAAAATTTTGAATTTTTTTGTCGTGTTTAGGACGTGGGAACAGATTGAAAGACACCAATAAAATAATATTACCTTGTTCAAAATTAACCAACATTTTATTTAAATTTGAATTATTTGTTGATTAAAATTGTTGTTGATGTCTGTGAGACAGAAAGGAACTTTCAAATAGTACGATAAGTATTCATGAGTGATTATAATTTTAGCAGCAATGTTTGAAAAAATTGCATTCGTAATTTGGATTAATGTCATTTTTGTAAAAAGCAGACTACACTGTCTTTTGGTTGACTCAAAAGTCTAAACTTAAGAGCTTTTACTTTTTAGACAATTTTTACTGATATCATTTTTATGTAAAAGCTCTGAAATGCAAATTTTCCTCAGCTCTGCCCCAGACCCCTCTGGGGGCTGTTATATTAGTCCTGCCACCCGAGACCCCCCCCCAATCAATCTGGGCTTGGGTGCTTTACGCCTTCCTTTTTAGCAATACAAATTGCTGCACAAAAAATATATTTTTATCTGGATCTGATCTGTATCTGGATCTTTTGAAATTTTGATCTGGCAAAACGATCTGAATCTGGATCTGGTTGTTTTCTGATCTGGTTATCTGATCTGGATCTGGATCTGGATCTGCCAGAAAATCTGAACCGCATCTTTATCTGGATCTGATCTGGGTAAAATCTGGATCTTTAACATCACTAGGTATAACTCACCGTTTACCATCATGTTTTTGCAGTCGAAGTGCACCATCATGGCATAAACTCCTAGTGCATATTAAGCTATGCCTTCTTAACATTCTCCGACAGCTATTACTTTCATTTAGTGCAATTTTTTATACTCTTTCTGAATATGTATGTTATTTTGTGTGAAAATTATTCTTGAAAGAGGTATGTATAATTAAAAAACTATCTTAATGCATAAGAATAGGCACCTGCTGGACATTATGCAAAAACAAGAAAAAGTAGATTTCTGTTGTGTTAAACACATCAAGGGGATGCTAGAAAATTTGGAGTGTAAGATTTTTCGAAGGTCGAAAAATGGCCGTAAAAATGGTGGTATGGCTAGGAAAACACCATTTTTCGACGTTTCTCATCATGCCCTATCCACTGGCATCACAAAATTGCGAAAAAATTCAAAAATTGAATTCTGTGGGATATTTTGGTTTCATCGGGGGGATGCATACCCCTAAACCCCCCACGCCCAGTGGGGTACAGTGAACGTGAAATGTGATAAAAATAGAATTATGGGGGTCTACCATAATTTAGGAGATTCCCAGAATTTCGGGTTGGGGGTTAAACTCCTAAACATCCCCTCCCCCACGCTTATGTGTGGTTGGGACAGTGCGACTGTTGGAATGGTAGTACCATACGTGGGCAGCAAGAAAATTCTGGGGGGGGGTGCAAGATTTTCTTGAAGGTCAAAAAATGGTCTGAAAAAAGGTGGCATGGCGATAAAAACACCATTTTTCGACGTTTCTCATCAAGCACTATCCATTGGCATCAAAAAATTGCGAAAAAACGAAAAAAAATTTCAAAAATCGAATTCTGGGGGGGGGGTATTTTGATTTCTAGGGGGGGGGGGTTATTTTGGTTTCTGGGGGTGCATACCCCCAAACTCCCCCACGCCCTGGTGTGGGTAGGACTGCTGGGATTGGTGGGGCTCTTGGGACTGGTGGGGCTGTTGGGACGGTGGGGCTGTTGGGATTGGTGGGACTGTTGGGATTTGTGGGGCTGTTGGGATTATTGGTGTGGCTGTTGGGACGGTGGGGCTGTTGGGACTGGTGGGGCTGTTGGGACGGGTGGGCTGTTGGGATTTTTGGTGGGGCTGTTGGGACGGTGGGGCTGTTGGGATGGTGGGGCTGTTGGGATTGGTGGGGCTGTTGGGATTGGTGGGGCTGTTGGGATTGGTGGGGCTGTTGGGATTATTGGTGGGGCTGTTGGGACGGTTGGGCTGTTAGGACTGGTGTGGCTGTTGGGACGGGTGGGACTGTTGGGATTTTCGGTGGGGCTGTTGGGACGGTGGGGCTGTTACAAGCTCAATTTGACAGTTTTCTAAAGATAAGCAATGCAGTATTTCCTACATTTGTATCCAGGGGCATACGCAGTCTTTTAAAGGCGGGGGAGTCCGAAATTGGTGACCATAATATTTCGGGAAATGTTCGCCGGGGCACTAAATGAAGTGCATTTTCTGACCTTTCCGAACATGCTCTATCCGTTGAGCTCTAAAATTCTAACATTTCGAAAAAAATTTAAGTTTCTTCGAATGGGCTATGAAAAATGACGTTTTTTTGGTCGCAATTGGGCCCAAATTATAGAAAATAACGATCCTATGGCGCGAAGCGCCGAAAATTTAGAGACTTCACGTTGAAAAGATGCCCATTTCCATTATTTTACCTTTCTAAAATTATTTTTGGGCTATTATTTTAAGCTTAGTTTTGCACCTTCAATTGAGGAATACAGGAATTATTCTGAAGCGAAGCGCCAGAAATTTTAGGAGTTGGTATCCTTCGAACTCAATTTCACATTTTTCTGAAGGTAAGCGAAACGGTAAATAAATTTGGCGTGGAGGGCCAGAAAAGTTCGAAAAGTTTGTATGCTTTAAGCTTACTTATACAGCTTTATGACGACAAACACTGCAGGAATTATTCTGGCGCGAAGAGCCGAAAATTTCAGAAGTTTGTAATTTTTTCAACTCAACTTTGCACCTTTCTGAAGGTAAGGGAACGCATAAAATTTTTATCTAGTTAAAACTTGTTTGGAAAAATTGAATAGATATTAAATTGTGATTTTGATCTATTTATTGCTGTGTTTTTGCTGCGTCGAATCTTAAACTCTAATTTAGGGAAGAGTATGCGTAGAAAGCTTCAGAGAAATGAAGTAATTTCAGAGCAGAACCATGGACGGCTTCTTCATAGATTTGTATTTTCGAGAACCGCTAGAAAGTTTGTTTTAGATAATTCAACAAATTTCTAGAAAATCAGAATTATAAAAGGTAGGCATGTGACGCAGTGGAATTTTCACAAACAAAAAGAGGTTTTAAATCTGATCTAAAAGATGAACACATAAATTCGCGATTTCTCGTATAAGAGAGTCATAGATACACATGTACTATTTTACAAGTATCCTCCAGATTTTAGCAATGGGAAAAATCTGATAGTCACAGATCTTACTACTGAAGCATTAAAAGCCCTAAATCTGAAATGTTAATTCATAAGTAATATAGTAGCCCATATGGCCTGCATAATAGGGCCGCTTATACAGATTTTTTCCACACTTTGGAATTTTTTGGCGGCTTTTAGTTCTAGCGGCCCTAGGCGACCGCCCAGCTCACACTCCCTAAGCATAGCTATGCGCACATGAGCGTAAGGGTCTGGCTGAATCCTTTGAGAATCCGGCGAAACCCCCAAAATCGATAGACCCCCAGAATTGAATTTTTGGTGCTATGTATGTATTTTTAACAATTTGGTCCCATCGGACCCCCACCCAGAATTAGGCTGCTGTCCACCTATAGTTGGGTATTTCGGATTTCGCGGTGGGGGTTGTTGTATTTTGAGGTCTAGACCCCTCATGCCTATGTATAGTTGCATGCTTACATGGGCAGCACGCCGATTCTGTGGGGGGGTCAAAACCACGGTTTTTTTGTATTCGGCAAAGATTTTTTCCCGGTATACAAAGACTTTTCGGGACCGTCTTTGTACATGTACAAAAATATTTGGGAAAAAAAGGTGTAAAAGTCCTAAACGTTTTCGGCGCTTCGCGCCGAAATGAGCAAATGTCTGTCTTATATATCTTTATAATGGCGGAATTTGCATTTAGAATGGAACTTTGTCAAATTTTTCGGCGCTTCGCGCTGTTTTGAGACAATTTTCAGTAATTTTTGGCGTCAGAAACCTATAAATCAGTTAAAATACACTACTATAGGTCGAAAAACCCTGTTTTACCACACTGAAATCGCCACTATACCGTATAATAGTGAGCAAAAATTTGCATGTACAAAATGTACAAAGACTTTTGGGGACCATATTTGTGCATATACAAAGGGACCTTGTACAAAAGAAAACAGTGGTCAACACCGGCCAAAATCAAAAAAAGCATGTCGAACATTAAATTCTGGGGTTTATCGATTTTTACGGGGTGTTCAGATAATACACGCACATAGGGAGGGTGAGAGAGGGGTATTACCCCCGATGGAGGGGCCAAAAGTTAGGTACGGTTGAGCAATTTGAGTGAAAAATAGTGTATTTTCAAGCGATTTCGACGTACAAATAGTAAAAAAACTCAATTTACTATTATAGAAATTCTGAATTCTACCCCTTTCAACCCAAAAATCTCGATTTTATCCATACATAAAACAGATCGAAATTTTGGGAGGGGTTTCCCGGCCATTTTGAGGAGGAGGGGTTAGATGACTTTCAATCTTTGGCCAAAAAATTAAATTTTTTAAAAAAATCTGGGGTAATAAATTTTGTGCCTGAGGGGTTGGATGGGTGACAATCAACTTTTGGTGGGCTGAAACCCCCATCCCTTATGTTTTATGTGTGTTCAAAAGTATCAGTTTTTCGACACCTCGCGCCAAAGATCCATTCTCCGAATATCATTGGAAAATGGATGTTTTCTACATGTATACTGACTAGACTAACATGGGTTTGGGATGTTTAATCCGAACTTTCTTTCTCTAAAATTCTGTAGACGTCCCCTCAGAATTGAGTTTTTGTACTTTTTTGCGATTTTGCCTATCTGATCCTTTAAAACTTGGTTCTTGCTCGCGTGCTGATTCATTTCATTGATATAACGTTTATATTCAGGTATCGAAGGCATTCCGTTTGAGCTGAATCCCAAAATTGTTTCAAGTGACATCAGAGTAACGCTATTTATTATGCATTGTCGAAGTCAGAATTCGTTTATGTAATTGCATATTTCAGCCGTCGCTTCCTGTTATCAAACCATTATTGCTACCCGAATTTGAATACGAATTCAATATTGAAAGTGCAATTCTGATTGACGGATTAAGCTGATCGACTGATTAATTATCTGAAAATTTTTTGTTATATTATATGACATTTATAGGCCGTGTAACAGTCAAATTTATAAAGTCGCTCGTTAGATCGCACATATGTCATTGTACTCGTATTTTGCATGCGAACGGAGATAATTGCTAGTTTATCCGAGAATCACATTCTTTTAGGCTTACTTGAAGTTTGTATTTTATTAAAGTTGAGGAAACGACCGAATTTTTTTATATGGTCTACTTATTAATTTTGTGTCGCATTTTTCAAAATGTTGCCCTCGTAGCACGTTTGATAGCGTGTGTTTGCTTTTTGCTTTTACTGCGGATATGTACAATGTTTTCTTGTCGGATTTAGTAATAAATTGGTATAGAATGGAATTGACGGCAGCAACGCGCTTGATAAAATTAATCTTGCCGATTACTCATAAACCTTCTGGTTGAGGATGCTTTGCGCCGCGGCTGTTCTGATAGTTTGCTTCTATTTATCCTGTTTCGTGTAATATAAGAGTTATTTAAAAATAAAATACTTCTTAAACAACTCGTTTGGTTTCGAATGATTTTCGGATTATTTCATTCGTATTGAACCTCTTGTGATTTTATAGCCAGTCGAAGAGTAGATAAATTCAGCAGCAGCTATTCAGGGCCTCCCTAATGCCCGACATACTAAGATGGCGATACACTTACCTTCGTACATATGTGTTTATTAATAATTTCCGGTCGTAATTTTTCCGTCGTTGACTTGGCGGACACCCTTTTTATGCATCAAAGGTTTTATGACTCGTATAAAGACTAGGAACAAATCGTTATAATTTTGACTATCAGGCAGTGTTTTTTTTTGTACAAGGTCCGTTTGTACATGTACAAAGATGGTCCCTAAAAGTCTTTGTACATTTCGTACACTCAAATTTTTGGGTACTATAATATGGTACAGTAGCGATTTTAGTGTGGCAAAAACAGTTGTTCGACCTTTGGTTACGTATTTTAGCAATTTCTAGGTTTCTGAGGGCAAAAATCAGTAATAATCGTCTCAAAACGGCGCGAAGCGCCAAAAATTTTGCATTTTTTCTTCCAAAATGCAATTTCTGAAATTATCAAGATATATAGAACACACCATTGTTCATTTCGGCGCGGGAGCGCCGAGAATTTTTGCGAATTTCGAACCTTTTTTGCAGTTTTTGTCTTCCAAAAAATCTTTGTACATGTACAAAGACGGTCCGCAAAAGTCTGTACATCGCGAAAAATCCTTGCCGAATACAAAAAAACCGTGCTATCAGGTAACGCGATAGCGTTACCTGCAGTATACTTAGCCACCCTTATATGTTTATCACACCGAGTGCGAATTCTATGTCCTACTTAACAGCGCACATACCTGGGAGGTGCGATTTTTCAAAAGATACCTAGGAAAATGTAACTATGCTTTTTTTACTTGTTTACACTCAATACCGAGTTATCAATGAACGTGTAATGTTTAAAATGGAAATTCAAATGATTTTGGAGAACCAATTTTTTTTAAATGTTGCCCTTGATTAGTAGGTCACGAATCTGACTCTTAAAATTTCTTTACACTCAATAGTTGTTGCACAAAAGTGTAAAGTATACGGGTTTTTTACTGTTTGTGTGTCGCCGAGCTTACCTAACTCAGTTTTGCATTCAGCTCAGTCTGGTTTAATCTAAAATGCAGACAAAGAATCTCCAGGGTTTTTTAAATTTATTTTAACAAAGTGGTATATGTAGTTGTAAAGAAATAAGCTGTGTAGTGTAAAAAGTCTGAAGCGGGAAAAAATCATTTTTTGCCAAGCTTTTTTTCACCCTTGAGCATTGCGGATGATTTTTTAATGTTCTCTTTAAACGTCGGAATAACGAATCTGACTTTTAAATTCTTCTACAGCGCCAGTGTTTGTTAAACTGTGAAGAGGTGAAGTATGAATTATACACATCTTTTCTAATGTCGATAAATAACTCCTTATTGTATATCGCTTGACCAGATGTTTTTGTTTCAAAGGTCTTGATTCATCTTTAGTAAATACTTAAGGGTCAGTATTTATTTTGTGTTGCAATATGCCTTACTGTAAATAACTATTTGATGGTGTGCATTATATGAACCTTTTAAAAATATTCGCAAATCATTATAAACATGACTACATGCAAATTACTTCATAATAATAATAATTCTCATACTCCGTCTTTATTAAACTGATTCAAATATTTTTTCCATGAATCCACGCAAATTTATGTCTCGATTTTTGGAATGTGTGCGGTTCATAAATTTCCGTAAAGTTTTCGCATTTTCTGGTGCATCGACTGGGTTGTTTATTTTTGGCCGGATTCGTTCATGTTGCCTTGCTTGACGAAATCATTTTATTGCTTTCTCGCGCATTGGTCCATTGCGTGCGATTTTTGACGGCTAATTGCGTTGGCTTTACATACTGACGTGTTTGATGCCGTTCTTACCTTTCGTTTGCTGTTTCTGTCGATGCAAAATTTCACTTTAACTAGACTAGTTAAGTCATTCAATTAGCATAAATTTTGATTCAATAAATTTCCTGTCTACCATTGTTATCTTTCTTTCATGTCAACATTAGCAATTGAAGCTATAATCTTTTTAATGAAGAATAAAAACTGTTGCCGTTAATCTTTGGTTATGCACGCTCTGGATTTAATTTTCCTCGAGCATTTAAGGTTTGAATTACATTAAGGGAATTTTTACGCTAACTTTTAAATCCATCACTTTTACAAAGGTTATTCCTCTGTTTAAGGTACGTTAACTTGTCTTTTTTTGCAATGAGGACGCAGTGTTTAGGAGCAAAATCATGCTAAGAAAAAGTAGAATACTAGCAAGAAAAAATTCTTCGATGGTGCAAAAAAGATGAATATACTTGGGTTTATTCATTGTTAAGGATGTTAAAGGAGTTGACTAGGAAAAAATTCTCTCTATGCGCTAAACCTCTAAGAATGTGCTAAACAGTTGAACTTCCTCTAAACAACGCAAAAATTGAAGTATATTCTGCGGCCTATGCCTGTTTCTGCTGACTGAATTGAGAAGGCCAGGGAGAGGTGTAAAGTTTACTCTAATATTCTTTTTTCCATTGGAGCATTGTGGAAGATAAGGTATCGTGAAATAGATTATTAATTGATTATTTAACAAGCAGGAAAGTTTTTCAATGCTTCAATTGCAAAACAGAGAAAAATATTTTGTGACTACACCCTAATTTTTCATAGGCCGCAGAATATACTTCGATTTTTGCGTTGTTTAAAGGAAGTTTAACTGTTTAGCACATTCTTATAGGTCTCGCGCGTTTCGGGAGTTTTCCTAGTTCCCTCCTTTTACATCCTTAACAATGAATAAATCCAAGTATATTCATCTTTTTTGCTCCATCGGAGCATTTTTTCTTGCTAGTATATACAGTCGGCGCTCGTTATAGTGGACGTCAGAGAACCTTTAGCGATCGTCCACTGTAGACGATCGTCCATTATAACGGGGTTTTTTGAAGAACTACTCTTTTAACTCATTATGAACACGTGTGATACAATGACATTTACTTGTGAGAACGTACTACATAATTAGGGCAAAAAGAAAACATAAGTGTTCAGCAAACTATTCCTTTATGAAATCAGTGATTTCAGCCTGCGTCAAAGAACCAATGAATTTCTCATTTAGACAATTTTGAGCTGCTGACAGCATTTGCAAAACTTCTTCACAATCCTGCTGGCAATGAAAATAGTCTCGAATCACTTTTAGAGCCTTTTCTGCTTCTTCCAGCATAGGGGAACTATCTCGACAAATTCATGATCATCCCTATTTTCATTTGTCGTTTTTTACATCTTTAATTAATTTAAGTTTTGGCTTGATTCTTATTGCTCAAGACTCAGGCATGCATGAATGTTTTTTCTGATGCATTTCTATGCAAAACGATTTTTAAACTCGATCACGGGCCTCTCACGCTTTTAGATTCAACTAATATGGATAGTATGATCCTTAATTTTAGGTTAAGAATGCATACATTACGTACATTTGTTCCTTGTAAAGTTGGACAGCCAACAGAATTCAACCGAGATAGCACAGCTCACGGATTCATGCAGCCGTCCACTACAACGGGAGTGGCCGTTTACTATAACGAGCGATTTTTGCATACAAAACGTATGATAGGGACGCATGAGTTGTCAACTATACGCAATAATGAGCGTCCACTATAACGGGTTTTTTTTCATATATGTGCTATAATAAATTTGGCCGGGATCAGGGCACACCGTCCACTATAAGCATAAAGTCCACTATAACGGGGTGCACTATAACGAGCGCCGACTGTAAATACATGGACAGCATGGGAATATCGGGGCTCGTCCAGCCCCAAAACAATTTTCGAGTCTATTCTTCGGTTTAAATACGATGATGGGTTATGCGTCAAAAAACCAGTACCGTCTCAACACTCCCACTGTCTCAACATTCTCACTGTCTCATTATTCCCACTGTCTCAACACTTCCACTCGAATTCTCAACACTCCCACTGTCTCAACATTCCACGTTCAACATTCCCACTGTCTCAACACTCCCACTGGAATTCTCAACACTCCCACTGTCTCAACATTCCCACTGTCTCAACATTCCCACTGTCTCAACATTCCCACTGTCTCAACACTCCCACTCGAATTCTCAACACTCCCACTGTCTCAACATTCTCACTGTCGCAATGCTAAACGGGACCATATATGAATATGAAGCGTCTGGGTGGGGTCTAGAGACCCCCTCTCGCCCAAGAATCTGGCGAACTTCCTAGAATTCTTATCATTGATACTTTTTGGGACTTGATCCCGTCTGGAGCCCCATAATTTTTACGCTGCCCATGCGTGAACGGTAAATTTTCACTTAAGGGCGATAAGATTTACAACTTTACACATATTCCAGTTCAGATTTAGGATTTTAAATATCACACGACCTTGCACATATTTTACTTCAACGGATTTAGGATTTTACTGACACGGATGCCGCATGCCACATTTTCGCAATTCCAATGGCGAAGTTATGGTAATTAGTTAGCAAGATTTGATGTCATCAAAAAATAGAATATGTGCATCCGTGTCAGTAAAATCCTAAATCCGTTGAAGTAGAATATGTGCAAGGTCATAGATCTTATCACGATTAAGTGATATTTAAAATCCTAAATCTGAACTGGAATATGTGCAAGGTTGTAAATCTTATCGCCCTTAAGTGAAATTACCGTTCATGCATTGGCAGCGTAAAAATTATGGGGCTCCAGACGGGATCAAGTCCCAAAAGGTATCAATGATAACAATTCTAGGAAGTTCGCCAGATTCTTGGGCGAGAGGGGGTCTCTAGACCCCAACAAGACGCTTCATGCTCATATATGGTCCCGTTTAGCATTGTGACAGTGGGAATGTTGAGACAGTGGGAATGTTGAGACAGTGGGAGTGTTGAGAATGCGAGTGGGAGTGTTGAGATAGTGGGAATGTTGAGACAGTGGGAATATTGAGACAGTGGGAGTGTTGAGAATTCAAGTGGGAGTGTTGAGACAGTGGGAATGTTGAGACAGTGGGAATGTTGAGACAGTGGGAGTGTTGAGAATTCGAGTGGGAGTGTTGAGACAGTGGGAATGTTGAGACAGTGGGAATGTTGAGACAGTGGGAGTGTTGAGAATTCGAGTGGGAGTGTTGAGACAGTGGGAATGTTGAGACAGTGGGAATGTTGGGACGGTGGGAGTGTTAAGTCACAATCAAAAAACCACTTTGGACGTTCTGGCACTCATTCTTTCTAGAACATAAAAACTGAATTAATTGTGCGAAAGATGGTCGAAAATTGGTGGTATAATGAGCCAAGGGATGCCTCAAAACACATTCGTAAAGTTTTTTTTTTGAATAATTGAGAATTAGTGGGGATGTCAGTGTCAGCCTGTAGCTAGCATTGATTTTGCGGTTCAAAATATATTTCCCAAGGATACCTACTTATAATCTCAACATTATTCATCCTGTTTTTCAAAAACGTTTCAGAAATCTTTGCATCTGACAAATTTTCATTCAGATTTATAGCGCGTTTGATGAAAAACTTGGATAAGCATATTGTTACAATTGCATGAGTGGCACAGAATTAAGATTGCAGCAGTCTGCCGTGTCCGCAACATGGGATACAATTTTTCTTTTGGACATGCTAACTCGCGGTCGAATGCCTAAGTTTGTCTCTATAATATATCTTAGAGAATATTGCGTCTCGGATTAGTTTTCTAGCTGAAAAAAGTTACTCGGAAAACTTAACTTCTTCTTTCCTCACCAAGTATATATAACTTGATGAGGAAGGAATAAGATTGCATTACCAGTATATACATTATTTAAGCTCTATACCTTATTTTCTGTGTAAAAGCTAGCTGCGACCGGGACATACGGTTCACCGGACCGCTGCTCCTGCTTTCGCCAACTGAGCTACTGCAGGCGATTTCCAAATGTGTAAGTGTTCTACTTTCATCTGTGCAGTCTAAGTGCGCCTTAATGCAAATTGGAAGACTATCCGAAAGTTATCCTTCAAAAGCAACTAGTAATCAGCGATTGACGTACAGCTAATGCCACCTGTCACTTTTGTGAATTGCAGTCGTAGAAACGGGCATATAAGTCAAGGAATCGGGATGATTGGAGAATGGGGTGGGGTGGTAGGGACTCAGTAGCAATGGTGCTGATTTAATGTGCCGTTTTGAAAAACATTTTTCTCAAATTAGATCAAAGCGACTCCAATTTGCTAAAATTTCTCGACGGTTTATTCGATTTGACTATATTGGAGTCTAAATACAGGTTTATCTTATGCTATAGATCTCCAAGAAAAAACGATGATGTAGATCAACAGTTATTGAAGTATTTAAAGTGGTCTTGTAATACTTCTAGAATAATAGTGGCCTTGGGTGATTTTAATTTTCCCGAAATCAAGTGGAATAAAGTTTGTTCTTCCTGAAAATAGTATTTCTTCACAGTTTTTCGACCTTGTAAATGAGATTGGGCTCTATCAGTTTACACGTCTCCCCACTTTAGGTAATAATATATTCGACTTGATTTTCTGTTCCTACAAGTCATGCGTATTTAATGTAAAAAATGTTGAACCGTTTTCTACTAGCGATCATGATTCACTAACTTTTGATATCCTTATTCCAAACAAATTCGAAACAGATTCTCATATCAAAAACTTTAATTTTAAAAAACTGATTATGTTTCTATTTTGCACGATCTATCTATTATTAGCTGGCCTGATACTTTTGCAACCTGTACTAATATTGATGATTTTTATGATATTTTTTAGGTATTTTAAACGCAACGATCGAAGCTCACGTTCCACTGAGTTTGTCCCTACCAAAAAGCGTAAAAAATTTCCAAAGTATATTTTGAAGTTACAAGGCAAGAAGAGAAGGGTTTTGCGACTTTTGAAGAAAAATCCGGGATTGTCAGATCAGTACAAAATGGTTAGTAAGTCTGTTGAGAATGCAATAGCGGATTTTTACAGTCGTGAATAAAATGAACTGTTAAAAAAAGGTTCATCACTGAAAAATTTTTACAATTTTGTTAACGCGAGGTTAAAATTGAAACAATCTGTGCCTGATCTTGAATCAAATGGTCAGGTTTTTTCTAATGAAACTGAAAAAGCTAACGCTTTCAATGAATTTTTTGGTTTAGTTTTTACTATTGATAACGGCATTCTACCATTAAATATCGATTCAATTGAGGTAGACTATCGGCCTCTAGTTAAATTTGAACATAGCACAGTTGCTGCAGTTTTAAATAAGATAAAGCCCACTCACTCAGTTGGTCCCGATGGGCTGTCAGCTTATTTTTTGAAACAAATTCGAGTTGCTTTAGTTGAACCCCTTTCAACTATTTTTGAGGTATCATATCGTTCTGGTATGCTTCCACGTTTGTGGTTAGAAGCTCTAGTAATTCCAATTTTTAAAAAAGGCAATCCACACTCAGTTGAAAACTATAGGCCGATATCTCTATGTTGTGTTTTGTGTAAAGTTATGGAATCAATAATCAATAATGCCATCCTGGACTATTTTGACAAGAGTGATTTAATAAATCAGCAACAATTTGGATTTCTGAAGAACAAATCCTGTACATCTCAGCTTTTAAAGTGCAGAAACCTGTGGACAAAAACTTTGGACAATCATGTACCAATGGACGTGGTTTATATTGATTTTTGTAAGGCATTCGATTCTGTTGTTCGTTCAAAACTAATATTGAAATTAGAATCTTTAGGTATCTCGGGTACTTTGCTCAACTGGGTTGAAGCTTTTTTGATGGGTAGGTCACAAAAGGTGAAAATAAATGGTATTCTTTCAGCCCCTATTCCGGTAATTAGTGGTGTTCCCCAGGGTAGTGTGCTAGGGCCTACATTATTTTTGGTTTTCATTAACGACCTGGTCGATAGTATCAAGCATAGCAATATCATGCTGTTTGCTGATGATTTAAAAATATTTAATTTTTCACGTGAATTCATATCCTTGCAAGCAGACCTTGATTCATTGCATGGGTGGACCGAAAAATGGCAACTGCAAATAAGTTATGACAAATGTGCAACCTTGTATTTGGGATATGGCAACCCTAAAAACATCTATAACCTTTTCTTAAAAGATCTAGCTGATGCAGAAGCTTCTATCAAGGATTTAGGAGTTTTTGTTAGTAATGACCTGTCCTCTAGCATTCATTGTGTGAATATTGCATCCAAAGCTTCCAGAGTTGCTTCTTTGATACAAAAAACTTTTATTTCCAGGAATATTGATTTGATGGTGAAAGCATTTAAAGTTTATGTAAGATCGATACTAGAGTATAGCACGGTGGTGTGGAGCCCTTACCTGATAAAAGACATCAACCAAATTGAAAATGTTCAACGTAAATTTACAAAACGAATACTTGGGCAGCATCAACAGCAGGATTTGTCTTATAGCGAACGAATGAATTTGTTAGATCTTGAAAGACTCGAAACACGGCGTATCTATTTTGACCTTACTTTTGCTTTTAGGATAATTAAGGGACAGTTGCTTTCTGTTTCAGATTTTTTCGAATCTGCGCCTAACAGGGGCACTAGGTCAAATAACGACATAAAGTTGTATATTAGAAAATGTCATTTGGATTGTAGAAAGAACGATTTTGCAAACAGGGTGGCTAGAATTTGGAATACATTGCCGCAATGTATTGTTGACTGCAGAAATTTTAAACAGTTTAGGGTTTTGGTTTCAAAGCTTAATTTATTAGAATTTCTTAAGGGGCGTATGTAAGTGCACTGCCTGTACGCCTTGGCTTTACTTACATACCAACTCACTTATTTCGCGTTATTTTTGCATTTATTGACAATTCCTTTCCTAAAATTGCTCATTTAATAATTCTTTGCATTATTGTATTGGTATTCGTTGTAACATGTCTTGTCCATGTAATTCAGCCAATAAACTATTATTATTATTATTATAATATTATTATTAATTAAAATGGAACTTTTTTGTGCCCATAAATCATTTTCTCTCTCAGGTTTTGCTGCTAATAAAATGCTTTACCAATATTGAGTGGCTGTTACTCTCTAAGAATTCCGCCTTGATTAAATATGTGTGTATTTCTGCATTCGCTATAGATAATGACATTAAAAAATCTATTCAGGAATGTTTACGAGCTCCATGTGATTATTACGGGGGCACCTTCCTACTATTTTTTTATTATTGTTGCTACTCAAAATTTTTCTTTCGAGATTTTTCATAGTACCATGGTGATAAAGTTCATGATCATATGTAACTAAACCGGTATTAGTTCGGTACGTCGACACCCCTTTTATTTTTCACAATTTTTGGAAAAAATAAGTAATAAAATACATTCTGGGTAAATCGAGTACGTAGATTCCGAATTCGGCATCGGTTTTATTTTCAGACTGACCTCTAAAGAACTATGTGAGTGACCAGTGGTCACTTTCGAATTTTTCAAACTTTTGGTGAAATGAATGAAACAAATATATTTTTTCTTGGAAATCACGAATGGTCAATACATTCTGAATTTGATTAGTTTTATTTTTAGGTTGACCCCGAAATATGAGTGACCAGTGGTCATTTTTGACTTTTTTCATAATTTTCGTGAAGCGAATATTTTCTGAGAATTCGGGAAAGCAAATACAGAAATCGGCATTAATTTTATTTTTAAGCTACACATGTCGGGGTCAACCTAAAAAGTAAAACTAGTCAAATTCAGAACCTATTGACCATTTGTGATTTCCAAAAAAATATGTTTGTCTCATTCATTTCACCAAAAGTTTGAAAAAATTCGAAAATGACCACTGGTCACTCACATAGTTCCTCAGAGGTCAGTCTAAAAATAAAACCAATGCCAAATTCGGAATCTACGTACTCGGTTTACCCAGAAAATATTTAATTTCCTATTTTTTTCAAAAATTGTGAAAATTTTGAAAAAAGTCAAAAGTGACCACTGGTCACTCATATTTCGGGGTCAACCTAAAAATAAAAGTAATCAAATTCAGAATGTATTGGCCATTCGTGATTTCCAAGAAAAAATATATTTGTTTCATTCATTTCACCAAAACTTTGAAAAAATTCGAAAATGACCGCTGGTCTCTCCCATAGTTCCTCAGAGGTCAGTCTGAAAATAAAACCGATGCCAAATCCGGAATCTACGTACTCGAATTACTCAGAAAGTATTTTATTACCTATTTTTTCAAAAATTGTGAAAAATATAAGGGGTGTCGACGTACCGAACTAATACCAACTAAACCATACAATTTTGTCAATTTTGGTAAATTTTCCTTGCTTTTAACTGATGCTGAAAGTTAGCACTTCCTGTCAATTAAGATGAGTAAATGCCTATCCATTTCTAAAGCATATTGGAAATTGTCACGTACCACGTCACGTCTTATTTTGCCAGTTCGTTAAATCGTCACTTATTCGATCGGGTTTTCTAATAAATCGTTGACAGCTGGAATATTATGCACGACGTTGGTTTTATCTAACAAAATCAGCATTTACTGATACTTGTATGCACTGGAAAAAAATAAAAATATGACATTATAGCCCGGATTTGCTTAATCAGTTTTTGAGCAGCTCACTTCTTATAATGCGCTATATAAGTGTATTCGTTGAATTACGTTGTTTAAGCTCTATTAGGAACTTGTCGCAGCCTCGATATCGAGTCTTATTCTGCTGCTTTAATTAGATCCCTTACTTGCGTGTTTCAGAGAATTCTAATCAATGTCATGGTCTGTTGATTTTCTGAAGCTTGCGGAAGAAGGAAATGATTGAGAGAGCGGTTTCTACCGCCGCTTCGTATTTCTGGGAAATGGCCTCTACTATATTTAGAAGAATTGTCAGTGTTATTGAGATTCGTGCGGTCAACATAAAATTTACTATAGCTCATTTTCTGATTTTTCTTGTTTACTCAACGAAAACGTTAGCTTCACCATGTCACGATAGCGTGTACTCGAGATATATTGCAGCATTAATAGCTAAAAACGGATTTTCTCCAGAGATTTAATTATACGTCTGTCGCGTGATTACACATACTTCAAAAGCTTGAAATACGAGATGTAGACGAAAGCTCAATGCTCTTTAACTTGAGTTTCTTCTAAAGCTTTCCATGTGCGATACAAAAACTATACTTTTGCTTCCATATAAACAATGACCTAGAAGTGTATTATTATTTAGCCTGTAATTTTTTAAGTAATATTGTTTACGATGTGCCGGACATGCTCTGTAATTTCAACCTAGACTGGCTTATGCTTTAGTTACTTTCTACTCCCGCTTTAACTTACCATTTGTTCTAAAAATCCAGTTGCCGATAACATACGAAAATGCGATCTTTGGATGGAAAGCTTTAAGATTTGTTTTTAGCGTTCTTAAGCGCTCTTCTTTCTTACACGGATAGAAATGGAAAATTTGATATAAAACGTATACTAACCAGGGGCGGAATTAAGGGGGGCGGGAGGGTGGCCGCCCCCCCCCATTGGCCCAAAATTGTGCGCAAAATTAAAGATTTTTGAGCGATTTTTGGGTTGAAACGGCTAATTTTTTCGCCCAAGTCATGCTTCCGCCCCCCTCCCTAAGGAAAATCCTGGATCCGCCACTGATACTTACATACGTTTAATAAGCATTGTTTAACTATCACTTATTTATTAATTATTGACACGGTTTTTTTGTATTCGGCAAAGATTTTTCGCGATGTACAAAGACTTTTGGGGACCGTCTTTGTACATGTACAAAGATTTTTTGGAAGACAAAAACTGCAAAACAGGTTCGAAATTCGCAAAAATTCTCGGCGCTCTGCGCCGAAATGAGCAATTATGTGTTCTATATATCTTTATAATTTCAGAAATTGCATTTTGAAAGGAAAAATGCCAAATTTTTTGGCGCTTCGCGCCGTTTTGAGACGATTATTACTGATTTTTGCCCTCAGAAACCTAGAAATTGCTAAAATACGTAACCAAAGGTTGAACAACTCTGTTTTTGCCACACTAAAATCGCTACTGTACCAAAAAATAGTACCCAAAAATTTCTGTGTACGAAATGTACAAAGACTTTTAGGGACCATCTTTGTACATATACAAACGGACCTTGTACAAAAAAAACACTGATTATTGACTGTCATTCTCATTGTCAAAACGTGTATTATATACGCGTAATTTGAATAACTCTTGAATTGAATCACCGTTAATTGGCGCAACCTATGAAATTAGGTATGTGTTGTCAATGTCAAGTTAATTATTCACGCCGGTTATTCGGTCTCTCATTGTTACTCTCATACTGAGACATTATACGAGACAAAGATTTTGAGGCTGTACGAAGATTTTGTAACGTTCTTTGTACATCTTTGTGCGCAAAATATATGTAGTTTTTGGCCGGCTTTCGATCGTACAAAAAAATTGACGTTTTTGTATAAAGAAAGAAAACAGCGTTTCTCTGTCGAGTTATTCCTTTTCTTCGATTTCCTAATGGAAGTTATGTATGTAAGCAGACATGCACGCATTGGGAATTTAAGGAATTCAAAGCATAAATTTTTGCTAAGGTGCCTTTTTTGGGCTAAGAAACGTTGTATATGTGTGCCAAACACACTTTTTTGGCGTTTCTGATGTTCTTTCGTTTCAAAACATTACATTCTTTTAAATTTCGAAAAAAACATGGAAAACTCTAGCAAATTAAACAAAATGTAGTCGAAATGAGTATATGGCGCGAAGCATCCAAAATTTGACGCTTTTGGGTTAAAACGGCAGCTTTTCTATGATTTTTTTAAATCAAAAATTCTGGGAGTGAGAAAATATATAGGGAGTTTAAATTCCCAACACCCTTAAGATCGTGAACGAGCATTTATTATGTATGTACGTATGTATATATTTATGTACGTGTATGATGATCTTGCTAAATTCCTGACTATTCAACATTATTTCATTAAATGACTCCTCACATTATTTGATTTTATCATTTTTCTGCATGCTTTCATTATTAGCAATATGCGTACCAATTCGTTTAATTTTATACAAAAAACGAATTAATAAATTCCCCTGCAGATTAATGTTTTATATCTTTAGTGATTGGTTTACTATTTTCAGCTCTAAACTATTGATTTTCTGAAATTTAAAAAAATGCTTTTTGTTCTACAGCTTTCCTTGCTAGATATACAAGTTCTAAACTATATTTTTCTTTATTGTTCTTCCATATAAAACAATGCATTTGTTTTTTTTGCAAATATTTATCGGAATACTAAATGCAGATGAAATGCAAACATACCAAAAGAAAGCAAATTTAATCGTGCATCAAACAGTGTGTGATTTGTGTTGAAGTGATTGAAACCTTGTATACTGGAAAAAGTTTTTGCGAGGTCGATTTAAAGACAATATTACAGTACAAAATCAAGGACCGAATTCGAGTATATACAGCCAAATTTATTCTATTTTGCGGTACTTTGTCCCATCAAAACATGATTCAGTGCTTGAGGAGGATATGCTGGAATTCTACTTAGTTCTGCTGAAGCACCGTCAAAAGCGAGGTTTAGCGAACAGGTTGACCATTCCTCAGTTTTCAGAAATATTGGAAATTCTCTTTTAACCGTGAATTGAACCCATATACAATTTCATTAAGTCTTTTTAGTGGATTTTTTATCTTAATGTAAGTGTAGCTATCAACTCTTGATTTTGTGGTCAATGAAGTAAAACGTGTTTGATTTTCTAAGCTCTGCGCTGATTCCCACACTTACTTTTTTCTAAAAAAGTATTTTTTATCAAAGATTTTGGCAGAAACATTTGTTCTTAATGATTTCGTATTGTACGAGTACTGTTATTTCGCAGGCTCTTAATGACGAATTAAATGGAATGCGTTCGCCGAAAATTATTGTGAATTTTTCAATGCAAATGCTTATGTTCTCCTCGCTTTTGGACAAATTTATCAAATAATCTAAATAAAATTTTGGCAATTAATAGAAAAGTGGTTGCCCCACGCACCATATGCCTCTTACTTGTTTTAAACCAGAAATATTTTAAATATAAGATGCATTGTTTTTATCGAATATCTTGTACTTATAGTCTCTTTCACATAACTTCGTGCATAAATGTTAAGAAATTTCATCGACAGTAAGCCGAGGGTTACGATAATTATATATCACATCAATGCTATAAATGCAATCTGTCAGCTTATTGCCGGAGATGGTTTTAAAATATATGACCGAACTTGCGTGAAACAGACTATAGTTATATGTTTCTTGAGAATTATATGACCCAAACTAAGGTCTCTAAATGCATAGAAAAAGTTTGGCTGCATAGAGACCACCGCTTATGTCATGATTACGTCATGATTAGTGTCTTGATTATGTTATGTTTCTTTATTGAAAATCTATTTATTTATTCGCTAAAACTTTATTCACCAAGTTATGATTTATATCTTAGTTATTTTGCTTACGCCATTCGTTTTAAATTTATTCATTTATTTATCACGAATTTGTTCACTAATTTATGATTTAGATATCCAATTTCAATATGCAAATACATGACTGCAAAAAGAAAATGAAATACCCGGAATCGCGTTACTGAGCAATAATTGTTTCTCTAGCGTTGCTAGTCTTCAAGACTTCCACACGTGATAATTGATACTAGCTTAGAAATACATAAGTGTTCTAAGTGTAGGCCTTTGCGTTTTATGGATTAATGCCTTATCAAATCTGAATATGCACCTGCCTTGCAGATATATAATTTTTACCTGCTTCGCATCTCCATTTCAAAACGAAGCTTTTTACGGTCCGCTTATCGACAGTTGCCAGGCTTTCTTCATTTAGCAGTAGAATTCGCTTTTATAATTCTGGGCCTCTTGCGTCGGGTTGATCGTCATCTTACAGTCCTCAGTTGCTAATCTAACTATCTTAGTTTTAGCTCGCTTGCGAAAGCGTAATCTGATTGTACTACTGTGGACTGAGCACGTAATTTATATGTAGGTGGTGCTACATACATTTATTCCAGCATTTCATCGAATTTTCGGCTATTATCACATTAACAGTCAGGCGGGGTGGTTATTCGATTGGCACCAAGGCTTTAATCCATGTGGTAAAGTATGTTAGGCCTTCTGATAATACTAGCATAATTGGCTTACAGTATCAATTTTATACGCTCTGCATGCGTATTCCCGCATTGCCATTTACCGTGATAAACTTTTCTGCCGATTTTGTCACAGTTTAAGTGCGACAGGCACGTCAACTCCAAGAATAAAATTAAGTTCATATTTTTCCTGCACATTAATGCTGGGAATAAACTTAAGCTACGCAGATTTCCGTGAAAGACCATTAATCGAATAGTTTGTATTGTTGTGCGTAAGCAGTAAGAATCAATCGTGAGGATGGAAAAGAGAAAACTTTTCGCAAAAATCAATTTTATGTTTTCGTATTAGCTCATCAGAAAATTTTTTATTATTAGTTTGGTAAAATTTAATAATTTCGCAGCTAAATAATGCACTTTTCTCAAACCTTCGAATTAGTTTTCTACAAAGTGATATGGTTCAAGAGTAATTTTCTTGATTTGTTTTGGTTTAAAGTATTGGTACACGGCAGAGTCACCGAATGAGCCTAACATATGGCATTTTATTTTTGGAAATGCAGTGTTTTGCGTTTTTTCAATCAGGTTCAAGTAAAGCTTGATGAGAGGACTTGTACGATTTTCAGTCGCACGATTTCAGTCCTGCCCGCAGGGTTTTCTCCCTTGAGTGGCTCCCATGTCGGCGTTATATTTCAGAATGTTATGGATGGCTTCGAGCTATAAAAAATGCATTCAAGTACAGGAATTTTCTTCAGAAATAAATTTTTTCCTATTCATTAACGTTTGTAAAGCCTGTGAAACCTTCGATAGATCTGTATAATCAGATTGTGCTTTTTGAAGTTGTTTAATAGACGATCCCGCAAAGTCATCGTTAGACGCGCGAGTATTTAGATGTCACCAAGAATGGACTTTCTCCACTTCCACTCGTCTTCGCTGATCACATTCTGATTTGAATAAAACGATTTTGCTCACCGTATTGAATAATATCCTATCTCCTCGTGTAACCTATCTGCGCCCCATTAAATCAAGCCCTTATAATCTTACCATTTTTCGCAATTGTTTTTATTTTGAATTCCACTTTAGTTTTCAATCCGTTTCACAGTAAGATGATCAAAACTTTTCTAATGCACGAGTTGCGGGCACACGTGGACGTAGGTGGGGGGGGGGTTGGGGGGGTTAAGCAGTGCACCTCCCCAGAAGGCCGAATATCTCCCCCATCAGAAACCGAAATAACCCCCCAGAATTCAATTTTTGAAATTTTTTTGTTTTTTGTTGTTGCAATTTTTCAATTTTTTCGATGCCAATGGATAGTGTCTGAGAAACATTAAAAATGGTGTTTTTTTCGCCATACAACCATTTTTAAGACAATTTTTTGACCTCTGAAAAATTTTACACCCCCAGAATTTCGGTGCTGCCCACATATGGTTGTGGGGTAAGTAGAAGCTGAAAAACACACGTATTGCGAACAGAACGCAGTTTCGAAAGTAAAGCCTGGCCTGGTTTCTCACCGATCACTTAGGTAATGCTTATTTAGCAGATTCATTGATAAGTGTTGATTATCTGATCAATAAAACAAAGAAGGGTAAAGCTTCAATTATGTGAGTCCTTAGACTTCTTAATTTTTAGCTCATTTGTTGAAAAAGAAAGTTTTCTGAGTTGTCTGTTTGAAACTATCTTCAGGCTATTAATCAAACTTGATTTCGTGCGATTTAATATCTGAAACATTGCCTAACTTTACTGCAGCTCGATATAGTGATAATTGAGCCGTATACGTGGCTCGAAATATGTAACTCCAAGCTGAACCTAGAGACAACTATGCAAAGCACCTGTGATCTCTTGGAAAAGTCAAGTTACAAGCCGGCTCTACTAGCATGTGCTCGCGCGTTACAATATTCTATTAGTTTTTTCTTGTTTTCATAGATTTCCAATCTGTATTTTCCAAGCAAAAAGTGCAATTTTGAAACCAGTCGTTTATACACCTAGTACGAAATATGTGGGTACCAGTCTTAATAGCCTAACGGCTATCTGCTCATATCAATGTCTACTGCTAGCTGCCTAAAACAATCGCTTGCGTAATAAAAAAAATAACTGGATGTTCAATCGGCGGCTGTTCTTAGCATTATATCGTAAGAATACGAGCTGTTTTCATATTCAAGGCTTAAAAAGTTGAATATTTTATCTTCGGTTCGGTGCGTAGTATTTCGTCAAATTTCGCAGCCAATAATTTTTCAGAGAGCTTCGCAATGGAAATAATGAGCCGCTGAATTTTCTCTGAACGTGTGCAATTAGTCAACAGGGCAGCGAAGCTGTCTGTCACTTAATTACCTACGTTTTATAAATTTCGTGTCAGAAAGGCTCAGTCAATGTGACATGTTTTATGTTAATTTTATATCGAACGGCAAGTTGAGCAGCTGCCAAATTTTTTTGTTTGCCATGACATAAAGTGCAGTTCATCATCCCATATACGTCTTTCTACGAAGATACTAATTAATAATAATTTATACGCTAAAACTGTTTTAATTAGTACGATAAGAAAAACAGAAAAACCTGATTGAGAGAGCGCTTTCGCTTTTCATCTTTTTTCGGTCACGTTGGACTAAAAGCTATTTAATATTAGTCTCGTATATTATAAGGTTTCTGCTTCTGGTGAAGCATAATTGTATATCATAAATAAAAGTGTTTCAACAACTCTGTTATATTTTTTCAATATCTCGTCTGTCATTTTCAACTATTCTGCTCACGGTGAGCTGCTCCCAAAATTTGGGCATCAAAAATTATTGTTTGATTGTCCTTAATTATTGTCGTAAGAGTAAAACAACAAGTTTCTGAAGCTAATTTAGTTGCTAAACTTTCGAACAATTATTTTGTTGGTCTATCGGGTTTCATTTTTATGTATTTGCCATGACATTCCATGTTAACCCTGTTTAGTATAACATATTCAAAAGTCTATCAGCGCTTTCTGTATCAAAAATCCGTGCATTTTTTGGTCATTTTGTCTTCGGAAGTTGGTAATTCTACGATGCTTTACACGTCAGGTTATATTAGGATATTGGATTTCAAGAACGTGCGTATGCCGTCAGTCACCATATTAATTTGAGCAATTAGGCATCTTATGGTAAGTCAGTTACTCGCACGTGTGAAAGTCGCTAATCTTAAGAAAATTCATTGAAAAATGTCTTTCAAAAATCTATAACTTTATGGTCGTTCTGGTCTGAGAAACCAAGTTTGCGTTTCACGACAAATTTCCAGAATATGGGCAGAGAATCAATGCATTTTTTAAGTGAAATAGAAAAATCTAAATTAAGATTGCGAATTCTTATTACTAAATAAAATCGTTTTGATGACGAATGCGCTTTGATTGAAAGCTGATATAGGTGCCTTCATTTTAAAAATACTAAAGAATTTTTGCACGCGTAATCTAAATAGAAATCTAATCTAAATAGATAGAGGACATGGAACGGAGAAAGTGTATGAAGGAGAAAAATGAAACCTCTGATGATATGAGAAGTCTGTAGAGCTCACGGCTTCCGCTTTGTTGACCGTATGAAACAATAAATGGAATGAGCGAGACTTGCGTGTGACAGTGGACCTCAAGAACATTTGTTTATAGTCGTCCTCACACGTGGGCATGGGGCGTTTGGGGAGGGGTATGCACCCCTAAAAGACCGAATACCCCACAGAAACCAAAATACCCCCCTAGAATTAAATTTTTGGACATATTTTTTGTTTTTTTCGCAATTTTTGATGCCAGTGGATAGTGCTCGATGAGAAACGTGGAAAAATCTTGCAACCCCCAGAATTTTAATGCTGCCCACATACGGTCGTCCTCCGTCGTCATAGATTCACAGCATAGCTGGTCTGGGGATCGCCCAGTCTATTGGTCAGCTAGCGAGCTTTCATGAGTCAAAATGTCCTAGAAACTGGTAATGATGTAAATTCTCAATTTCTGGTCAATTTACAGCACTTTTGTAATAAGATTTTATATTTTTATCCATTTTTGACCTTCAATTTCTCTTATTTTCTCAGAAAATTTCAAATTCTTTCAATATTTGAGATCCCCGAACCCTCACGTGCATGTCTGGTCATCACCATATTAAGGATTTAGACATCGTAAGTCGGTCATCTTGGACCTACGTTATGCACCACATAATATGCTGGTGGGCTAGTGAATAGTTTTAAAATGAGTATTTTTGATCCATTTGAAGCATTAACTGAATCAGATGTATTACAATGCTTTGCACATGTTTTATAGTTTTTCCTTATACTAATAGCCATCTCTATTTAACATAAAATCGTGATGTAATGTCTTTTTAATAGTCTAATGCTGTTTACTCAGGAAAAATTATTATTACGAAGACTATTACTATTATTTTATCAAAGTGATTTACTAAATGGCATCAATACGCATAGGATCAGTTGATTTGACTTTTTTCGTTTAGAATTGAGTCAAAACGCTGCACGTCGGATGCGGCTTGTTTACTCAATCGTGATTGTCCTCGTCGATTCTCTGATCTATGGCATTGAGACTGTGAACGGCAAGCGGTCGAGACGCCAACGGCTCGAATCAAACGCTGCCGCCGAGGATTGCACACGAATGAAGGATGAAAGCATTTGCGACGCGACGCGCGGCGGGGTTTGTCGCAACAAGTCGTGCATAAGCGTCTGTGCCGCCAGCCTTCCTTCGCTCAGGCGTTGCACCTGCGCTGCTGAGGAGGACAGATTCTGCTATTTGTGCTGCGGTTCGTCCAATCATCCATGCAGGTGTTGAAAGATGTAGTTATTTATCTTAAGCGATGGAAATTTTCTTCGTGTTTTAATTATTTGAGCTATGTAAAAGGGCCCTAATCATTGGCGTAAATGTCACAACAGAATGAAAATTAGCCATTTTTGACACAAATTTTTGATGGATTTTGAAGATTCCTGCGAGAAAATTTTATCTTTGTCCGTTTTGAACCTTATGCTAAGTACCTTAGTTTCAAGCGATTTTGTAGAGAAATTCTTGATTTTCAGCCGTATTGGCCGTTATATTGTCTTCTTTTCCCCAAAACATTTCCAATTTTTCTTTTCTGGGGTTTACGTAACAAATGCGCAACATGGTTGGTCTGTGAGGGGGTCAGCTGGTCTAGACGGATCGGCCAGAGAGATTTTATGATATATCAAAAACTGATTTAATTGTTGAAATAGTGTAAAAAATGTTAATCCTAAGCACTGTAGAAAATATTTGATTTTCAATCATTTTTAGCCGTCATAAAATTCAATTTTTTATTATTCTTGGATTCAGAGAGTAGCTCAACAGCATGACCGGTCTGGGGGTCAGCCAGAGAACTTTTTTTGAGAATGGTCTTAAAGAATGGATACAAATGTTGAAAAACCATAAAAAAATTTCCTACGTTGTTGGTGAATTTCAAGCACTTTTGTAAAAATTAATAGTTTTTATCCAATTTCGGTCTTCGTTTTGCTTTATTCTCCAAAAATAGTCCATTGAGTGGCGGATTCAGGATTTTTTGATAGGAGCAGAATCCCTAATTTTCCCAGCAGTATCAAGAATTTTCCTAAAAAGCTATTCATTATGCGTAGAGTATCGATTTTTGCCATCTTTTGATAGACAGTCATTTTTTATCTGGAAAAAGTTGGAAATTTTTGGAAGTTTTTTGTGAAAGCGCACAAAATTTGTGCGAAACTCGGCGCAAAGCACCGAAAAAAACTCGGAATATCATTTTAAGAACTGAAAAAATCCTTGTTCTGTACATAAACAACACTTCTGACTTTAAAACAAAGTTTTCAGAGCGACAAGAAAGTCAGTAAATGTCGTTAATGAGTACTACCCAAAAATTTGAAAAATTGTGATAAAAAATGGTTAAAATCATCAAAAAATATACTTCATTCTCTATTGCGCCCAAATGTTTTTGACGACAGGAAGCGACCGCCTTCCGCCTCCTCTAAATTGGCGCAAGAGTTCATTTTTATATTTCAGTTACCTCGAACGTCCCCTTACCTCGAACATCCTTTGCTTCGAATGTCCCGTTACCTCGAATAATGTATAACGTTCCCGTTACCTCGAACAATGTTCTTCCAAAAGGATTGCTATCTAAAAAATCCCGTTACCTCGAAACTCCCTTTAACTCGAACGTTCCTTTACCTCGAATAATGTATGACGTTCACATTACCTCAAACAATGTTCTTTCTTCCACAAGGATTGTTATAAAAACATCCCGTTACCTCGAAGTGCAACATTTGCGTTAAAAAATTCATTTTGATAGTATATTAGAATTGATTTTTTGTTTTGAAGATCCATTCAATTTCCTGTCATCATCAATCATTAGATTTCAACAAAGTAAAAGTTTAGCATTCGTCACAAGAATTTCAGTTTTGAAAAGTTAAAAATTGTGTATTGAAGCAAAAATTTTAATGGAAATTCGACAACATTTTAGTCTAATAAGTATGAAACACAACGCAAGAAAAATTGAACATCGGGTAAAATTTGATTTACATCACCGCCTATCACTAACACTCTTTGGCGCGCAAAGTTCACTTGGCTGTGGAGAGCTGTTGATCTACTCGGACGTATCTCGGGTTGCGGTGCCTGGGCTCGGCTCCTTAAATGGAATTATTAAGCAACTACTGAATTCGAACTTTCCCAAAAATTTTTTCATTTCAGGATTTTTGGGCAAAATTTTCCATATACAGGGAGAATGTCCCAAAAAATTCCGCTCGATGTTTATCTGAATAACTCCGGAACGAACAAACTTGCGAAGGTCTGGTTTTTTTAATTCGATAGCTTTATTTAATTCAATTTGCTTTTCATCGTTATTTAAAGAAACATCTGAGTAAAGCGACTTTCGAGGTAAAGGGACGTTCGAGGTATGGGGACATTCGAGGTATCGGGATACAACGGCCTTAAACCCCCAAAGCCCTGTGTGATTTCAAGCCAGCAAAATCGCTGAATCATTCATGACTATGCCACGCGTGATACGGAATTCCTAAGAATATAATGTAAGACGGGTAATTGAAATCAGATTCAAACAGGTGCACAAGGAAAGGGTCGGCAGAGGGGAGGGAGGGGTGAAATTCCAGAAATCCAAGACAGTAAATTTAATGTTCATGATTTTTTCGGCCCAACCCGTAAATCCTACTAATGAAAAAGACAGGGAGAAAGAAATAGCATGATGAGCATAGGTAACCACACACGGAGCCTGGACCATGACAATCATAAGTAACAACACCTGGAGCCTGGGAGAAACGGGAGAAATGGCGAAACCGTGATACGTATAGGTAACCACACCCGGAGTCCGGGAGAAACGGGAGAAACGGCGAATCCATGATAAGCATTGGTAACCTCACCCGAGCCTGGGAGAAACGGGAGAAACGGCGAAACGATGATAAGCATAGGTAACCACATCGGAGCCTGAGAGAAACGGGAGAAACGGCGAAACCGTGATACGCATAGGTAACCACACCCGGAATCCGGGAGAAACGGGAGAAACGGCGAAATCATGATAAGCATAGGCAACCACACCCGGAGCCTGGGAGAAACGGGAGAAACGGCGAAACCATGATAAGCATAAGTAACCACACCGGGGGAGAAACGGGAGAAACGGCGAAACGATGATAAGTATTGGTAACCACAACCGGAGTCCGGGAGAAACGGGAGAAAGGGCGAAACCATGATAAGCATAGGCAACCACACCGGAGCCTGGGAGAAACGGGGGAAACGGCGAAACCATGATAAGCTTAGGTAACCACCACACCCGGAGCCTGGGAGAAACGGGAGAAACGGCGAAACCTGATAAGCATAAGCAACCACACCGGGAGCCTGGGAGAAACGGGAGAAACGGCGAAACCATGATAAGCATAAGTAACCACACCGGGGAGAAACGGGAGAAACGGCGAAACGATGATAAGTATTGGTAGCCACAACCGGAGTCCGGGAGAAACGGGAGAAAGGGCGAAACCATGATAAGCATAGGCAACCACACCGGAGCCTGGGAGAAACGGGGTAAACGGTGAAACCATGATAAGCTTAGGTAACCACCACACCCGGAGCCTGGGAGAAACGGGAGAAACGGCGAAACCTGATAAGCATAAGCAACCAAACCGGGAGCCTGGGAAAAACGGGAGAAACGGCGAAACTATGATAAGCATAGGTAACCACACCCGAAGAAACGTTTCTCCCGGGCACCGGGGAAAATTTTGATGGGAGAAACATTTCTCCAACCGGGGGAAACACTAGTAGGATTTATGGGTTGGCCCATTTTTTTGCTGTTTAAACGACCAAAATAGTCGAAATAGCCTACAAAACGTTTTTTCGTGGTAATATCGCATTTTAAGTCCATTTTGGCTGCATTATATCGCTTTTAACAAATACAAAAATCGATTGATTTTGGGCACTTTATGAGTAAAAAGTTCGTAAAATCCGGCGCGAAGCGCCTGAAAAATTTTGACATTTGTACTGTATTTGACCTCAAAAATTATGCAAAAAACGTTCCGTCAGCTCAAAATTGCGGGACAGTACCTGACTGGCTGACCCTTCAGCAGGGGTAATACCCACACCAGGGCGTGGGAGGGTTCAGGGGTATGCACCCCCAGAAACCAAAATACTCCCCTCAAAATTCAATTTTCGGATTTTTTTTGTTTTTTTTCGTAATTTCTTGATGCCAATGGATAGTGCTCGATGAGAAACGTTGAAAAATGGTGTTTTCTCCAATGCCACCATTTTTAAGGCAATTTTCGACCTTCGAAAGCGCTTGCACCCCCCAGAATTTTGATGCTGCCCACCTATGGTAATAATATCCCTCTCACTCCCCTTGTGCATGTATGTATGGTTTCAAATCCTATACGTAAGCAAATGCATATATATATATATATATATATATATAACCTTTTTATAGGCCAGCCCATGAATATGGTATCCGGAAGCCCAACGGAGAAATGTGGGAGAGAGACAGTTGCGCTCGATGTCGAGAATGGCACGATGGATTATCGTGCGACGATCGCGAGCCGCAGCGCGTCTGCTCGCGCGGCAAATGCGCGTCAAACGCGTGCAACGGCAAGGCCGAAGGGGCCCACTGCGACCTGCAGCAAATAAAAGTTTGCGTCGATGACCAGTGCAGCGACCCCTGTCGCCGAGTCGCCGCCCATTTGCTCACTTGCGAATGCGAGCCGATGTCCAGCAGAAAACGTTGCCAGCTTTGCTGCTTCGATCCGTCGACGAAGCGATGCGAATCGGCCTACGAACGCTACGGCGTCACCAATCGGGATGGGAGACCCATTTACAGAGTCGGTTTGCGGTGTGGGAAACACGGCTCTTATTGCAACAAGTACGGGCTTTGCTCTTCGAAAGCCGCAAGCTCGACGCGCTTCCGCCGGTTTGATCGCATACTGCTGACTCTTTTAGTTTTCGGCTTCTATATAATACGACGTGCCTATTGATCATTTGGCTGGAGAGCTTCGTGCATTTTTACCTCAAAAGCATTATCTGCGATTCAAATTTAACTGTCATTTGATTGGTTCCTTGAACTTCGGTTATAAAATAAATATCGTTTGTTTGACATTAGCCTGAGCTATCCACTCATTCTCATGCATCGTGTATAACAGGGATAGGGTTCCCCAATCCCCACCCAAAGCCGGTCGTCCCCCTTGCGTCCAGAATTAGAAATTTTTTTCTCCCATTTTTGGCTAAAATTTGCGTTTTTGGCCATTTTTAGCTTTTCTTGCCATTTTTAGGCTGTAAATTGGAGTTAATTTACCCTCATACCCTATTAGAACGGCCGAATACTCCCCTTCGATCATTTTGATCCATTACATGTCTGTTTGTACTCGAATTGCCTGCATGCCCTATGCGCATATGTATGTACGTCCTCATACCTATAGTCTGTTTCATATAACCGAGAGGTTTTTCAGTAAATATTTTCGGAGGCTACAGTAACCCATTATTTCTTAACTACTGTAGGTCAACGAATCTCACTGTAGCTACTAAGTAAGAAAGGCTTTTTCAATATCATTCTGTGCGGCATAATTTTGTAGCAGGAGTGCTGCTACACGGCTAGAACTGCCTAATTTGAAGTTCAACCCGTGACGTTGATGTTTCAATGTTTCTCAATATTCAATACGTTTCGCAGTTGTGAGCAAGAGCCCGAGTAGTCGATTAGTATTACACACGCGAATCAGAGCGGAAGATCCGGGAAACCGGTGCGGGTAAAAGTTTGCTCACGTAACGGTGGGAGGCGGCGCCCCTGTTACAATTTATTCTCATCTTCCAGCAGATCAATCAACTTACAGATAAAAATCGCGCATTCAGCTTATCCTAAGTTGATACCTACTTTAAACACAATAGACTAAGATGTTAAGAAACGCCGCGAGCTCCCGCATAGCTCATTGGTAAAACATCTGCTTGTCGTCGAAGCACCCGGGTTCGATTCCAGCCGATAGTCTTTTATTTAGCTCACTTACTGTAGTATATCCCAGCACTGATTAGATGCCTAAATTAAATTTATATGGACGGATTGGTGCATTGAAAATGGAAGGATTCCAGCCACTTGCCCTTACTAAGCTGATCTGCTGAACTACAGAAAATCGTCTGTTTTGCTTACTGTAGGCCTTAAAAAGTTTTACTAAAAAACTCTCGAATAAATGAAACAGACCATAGGATTCTCTCAATCGCCTAACAAAATCTGATAGGAGACAATTCTATTTTATTTTCTTATTTTGGATCATCTTCACACAACGTTGTATGTACACAACCTTTAGGAAGTTACCTATCACCTGACAATATAGCTAATAAATTGTGCTTATTACATTGAACTGATATCAGCGACTGCAGATAAGGGTCGACCGACTCGGGCCGATCGATAGTCACCGATTTCGCTCAAATTTTTACCGAAGGTAGCACTCAGTTGATAATGAGAAAATGTAAAGGGAATTTTTATAATATCGCGCGCTTCGTGAGATATAGCACCGTTTATACCTACAGTATGCCCAAAATCCGACAATTGACTGCTCGAACATTTTTTAAAATATTTTCTGCAATACTCAACGTTTTTTCAAAATTTTTTCTTGTTTAAGGTATAGATAAAAAACCTATGCAATAAACGTAAAATTTTGTACGTACGTTGCGAATATAGGCTACAGTATGCCAAAAACTACAAATTTTTGATGTGTGACTTTGACGCAGAATATCGAAAGGATCGGACTTGATATTAAATATTTCACGTATACCATTGAAAAGAACTTTTCTTCGTCTATAAGTGAGCAAACGGGCAAACTTGCCCGGATTTTGGTTAGAGAACTAGAGATTGTCATTCAAAGGTATAGTCTGTTTCATTTAACTTTGCGGTTTCCTCCTAAATTTTTCCACAAGAATCAGGCTACAAAAGCGGTTAAAACTTTTGATGCAGTAATGCGGCTTAGCACATGCATACGTATCTATATGACTCGACATAGTGTAGAATATCATATTTACCGTATTACTTTGAAACACTTTTGTAGTCGCTTCAAACTTTTTCAAAACCTCAAAGTTAAATGAAACAGACTATATGTCGCTACGTGTTTTGCGCATCCTAATTATATAAAGAGCATATGTAGGTAGGATGTATACATACTTGTCTACTTCACTCTCTGCATACGTGGGCGTGGGGGGTTTAGGGCGTATGCACCACACGTAGGCGTGGTGTCAGGGGGGTCTGGACCTCCCCAGAATTTGGCGGATCCCTGCCATCAAAAATCGATAATTGTCACAAGAAGCTGGCAGAATTGCTAGTTTTGGCACTTTTTGGGCTTTGGAGTTTGGACCCCAACCGGACCCCCAGAATTTTCTTGCTGATGTCTGTTATGCACACTCCCGAGAACTTGAAATACCCTGCAGTTACTGAACGACCCCTAGAATCCAATTTTATAGCAACTTTTTTTGATTATTTTTGGCAATTTTACCCAAGTACATCCCCAGAATTTTCGATTGTGTCTCAAGAGCCCCACCAGTCCCAATAGCCCCACCGTCCCAACAGCCCCACCGTCCCAACAGCCCCACCGTCCCAACAGCCCCACCAAGAATCCCAACAGCCCCACCCGTCCCAACAACCCCACCAGTCCCAACAGCCCCACCGTCCCAACAGCCCCACCAATAATCCCAACTGCCCCACCAATCCCAACAGCCCCACCAATCCCAACATCCCCACCGTCCCAACAACCCCACCGTCCCAACAGCCCAACCGTCCCAACAGCCCCACCAATAATCCCAACAGCCCCACTAGTCTTAAGAGCCCCACCAATATCAGCAGTTCCACCGTTCCAGCAGTCCTACCGTTCCAACAGTCGCACTGTCCCAACCACACATAAGCTTGGGGAGGAGTTTAACCTCCTTAAACCCCCAAATTATGGTAGACCCCAGAATTATATATTTAGCACTTTACCCCACCAGACTTTTCGCTGCCAATTTTGGTTGCATCTACTCCACTGTTATAATCATAGCTTCATAGCTGCACGGCACGATCGGTCTGAAGAAGGAGTTTTGAGCCAAAAATGACCTCAAAACTGGCATGAATGTTAAAATAGCGTAAAAACTACGCTAATCCACATTTTCTGGATGTTTTGAAGCAGATTAGCGTGAAACTTTTGATTTTTTTGAATTTTAACACTTATCTTTCCTTTTTTCACTAGAACATTTTTCATTTTTTCTGGCAGTCTAGACCACACATGGGCGTGGGGGGTTCGTGGGGTATGCACCCCCAGAAGTTGGAATTTTGAAATTGTTTTTGGCTTTTTTAGCGATTTTTTGATGCCATTGGATAGTGCTCGGTGAGAAAAGTCGAAAAATGGTGTTTTTTCGCCATACAACAACTTTTAAGACCATTTTTTGACCTTGGGGCTGTTGGGACGGTGGGGCTGTTGGGACAGTGGGGTTGTTGGGACGGTGGGGCTGTTGGGACTGGTGGGGCTGTTGGGACGAGTGGGGCTGTTGGGATTATTGGTGGGGCTGTTGAGACGGTGGGGGCTGTTGGACTGGTGCCAAAAATAATCAAAAAAAGTTGTTATAAACTTGGATTCTTGGGGTCGTTCAGTAACTGCAGGGTATTTCAAGTTATCGGGAGTGTGCATAACAGACATCAGCAAGAAAATTCTGGGGGTCCAAACTCCAAAGCCCAAAAAAAGCCAAAACTAGTAATTCTGCCAGCTTCTCGTGACAATTATCGATTTTTGATGGCGGGGATCCGCCACATTCTGGGGGGTCCAGACCCCCTGACACCACCCCCAGGTGTGGTGCATACGCCCTAAACCCCCACGCCCACGTATGGAGAAGTGAAGTAGACAAGTATG
>JAVLUZ010000160.1:7310548-7453686 GCA_036768485.1 Mermis nigrescens
ACTGTTACCTAATTTGAAACTTTTGCAGGTGAAAGCATGGCTGGCTAAACAACCGACATATACATTACATAAACCCTCTAAAAAGAGATATAGTAGAAATAGAGTATTAGTTTCTTACATCGACGAACAGTGGCAGATTGATCTCGTTGACCTCAAGTCGTTGAGTGATCATAACGATAAATATAAATATCTTTTGAACTGCATTGACTTGTTCTCCAAGTTCGCGTGGTCGGTGGCCATTAAAACTAAAAACACTAAAGATGTAGTCGATGCATTCGAAAATATACTTCAGCAAGGACGTACACCTCAAAAACTGCAAGCAGATGCCGGTTCCGAGTTTGTAAACAAAGAGTTTCAGCAGCTTTTAAAACGCAAGAATATCAGCTTTTTTACAACAAAAAGCGAATTAAAAGCTAGTGTCGTAGAACGCTTCAATCGAACTTTGAAAGAGAAAATGTGGCGATATTTTACGGCCAAAAACACGTATAAGTACATTGACATTTTGGCTGATTTGCTAGAAAATTATAATAATTCGTACCATAGGACAATACGAACTTTTCCGGCAAATGTAAGCGAAGAAAACGAGAGATATATTCTTAATAATACGTATAGGGTGGGGGTAGTGAAGATTCGTTTTAAATTTGATATAGGTGATAAAGTACGAATAAGCAAAGTCAAACGTACTTTTGAAAAAGGATATTGGCCTAATTGGACCGAAGAATGGTTCATCATAGAGAATCGTTTAGCTCGAAAACCTCCCGTCTATAGATTGAAAGATCAAATGGGGGAAACATTAAGTGGAATTTTCTATGAAGCAGAGCTTCAGAAAGTTGACCGTAATCAAGAAAATATATACGTTATTGAAAAAATATTAAAAACCCGTAAACGAGGCAATAAGACTGACTATTACGTGAGATGGCGGGGCTATCCTGAAAAATTTGATTCTTGGGTTTCGAATTTAATAAACTTATAAATATAAATTCATACTCTAACATTTCAGCAACAATACCAACGAAAACATGGACGACTTTACAAGTGGACCAAAAGACTTTACGTTATTTTTCAATTCTTTAGATGGTCTAGTTACTAAAAATAACAATGTTTACAGATGTTTACTCACAAAACCTTTAGAGTTTACAGGAGAATGGGAGGTAGGTGTGAAACAAGTTGTTTTGAAATCCCCATTCGATTATGGTGGATACATAAGATACACACTTCCCGATAATCCTAATGATTCAAGTTTTAATTATTTTGGTATTACGAATTATTTACAAGGTTCAAACGTAAAAGATTTGATTTTTTATATCAATAAATCAATTCCGGAAACTATTAAAAAAGATTTTAATATTGATATCGATGAAAATAATCACGCCGTTTTTAACATTTCTAACACGCGTATTCAAATTGAGTCTGAGTATTTAAATTACGTTTTGGGATTAAAACCAGATTCTACTTATCCTACGCTTTTGCCTACCAAAAACATTGCAATAAAATCGGAAAGCGAAATCCGATTTCTTTCCCCCATTCCTATATTTCGTTTAAACGTTGATTTTACAGCTCCGGAAATTTTCGGTTCTTCGAATTCGCAAACAGTTTTTGTTGATGTGTTTTCTTCGACCCCTAATCATTTAAAATGTTATAAATATGGGGACACAGTTTATTATAAAGTAATGAGAAACTATATATCTTCCATACAATTAGTTATAAGTGATATTCACGGAAACGCATTTCCTATCCTAGACTCGTTATTAGTGCAGTTTCATTTTAGACCAGCATACTAAAAATGTATCAACCATTTTCATTACCTACGGTACCGACTCACGCAGTACCGATTATTAAGGCCGAATCTCAAATAAAGACTAAGAAAAAGAGAGGTCGTAAGAAAAGTGTCAAAAAAGAGCCTCCGCGACAACAGCAGGGGGAGGGAAGAAAAAGTCTATAAATAAGAGTGTTGGTAGTAAAAAGAAACGAACTTCGACAAATAAAGATAAACTTTGTCAGATTTACGCTTTGAGAAATTCTAAATATGGCTCAAAATGAACTAGATCTTTTTTCTGGCCCTCAATTTCAAACGCAAATTGTCAACGATAGTGAAATCGAATATTACCCTATAAATCCCATTTCCGTCGATGGGCCTATACAATTCGATGTTCCAGAGACTTTCACTCAGCTAACGGATCCTAATTTCATGATCAAAGTGAGCGTTAAAATTTTAAACGGAGACGATTCGGTATTGGCGAATGATGTTTGTGTAGCACCAACGAACTTATTGCTACACGCTTTATTCAAAGATGTTGTCCTCAAGGCCAACGGCGTTATAATAAATCAGGCCACTGGCTCATACTCGTATAGGGCATACATCGAGACCCACTTCACGTATTCGTCAGCTGCAAAAAAGGGCGCTATAGGTATACCACAAATGTATTATAAAGAAACGGGTGGACAGTTTAACGCTACAGTAGCCGGCAAAAATTCATCCTACGATAAAAGAGCTAAGAAATTCGAAAAAAGTGCTACTGTTGAAGTAATAGGTCGTTTACACTGCGATATTTTTCTTCAAAATAAGTTAATTATCCCCGGCATCAGATTTTCAATAACCTTATTCCAATCCCCGGCTCCATTTTTAATCTTATCGGGCCAAGTTAATAAAAATGAAAAGGTAATAATAACGAAAATTATCTTAAAAGTTCGACGTATTAGTTTAAACAGTTCAGCAATTTTAGCAATAGAGCGTTCCCTACAGAACAGACCGGCTCATTATCCCATCCAGCACGCGGTAGTGCGAACCACCCAATTATCTCCCGGTCAAACCCATTTATCTAATTTTGTACTTCATAATGGACAATTACCCCGTCTAGTAATAATCACAACAGTTAACGGCGACGCATTTTCGGGTCATTATTCATCCAATCCTTTCTTATTTCACATAGCCTCATGTGTTTCGGCTCAGTTGGATATGAATGGTCGATTATTTCCTCCCCTCCCCTATAAGCCTAAGGAATCGATGTTAGAGCCTTATTTGAATTCGTTAAGAATAGTGCAAAAGTTGTATTCGGATTCAAATACCGGCCTCACTTATGACGATTTTTCAGAGAGCGGAAATCAAATCTTAGTGTTCGATTTAAATCCAGATAATAGAGGTGTACCCCCAAAAACAAACGGAATAGTTACTTTCTCGGGTCAATGGGGTCCCACCGCTTTTACCGATCATTGCGTATTTTTGTTCTATTTATTATGGGATAATGTTATAACATTTGACAGCAGAAAAAACGTTATTCTAGATTTTATACCATAAATATCGATAAACTGTTATTAAGTTATAATAAAAATGTATGCAAATCAATTACGGGCTATATTGAAATTATCCAACGTTACTCAACCATATTTTGTCGATGTATTACCGTATGACAAATTTTCTACGACTTTAATTAAAAATCGTAAAACATTTTTCTTTATATTCAATATCGCGCCTTCGAGTCATTCTGGCTTACACTGGGTGGTTCTTTATAAGCGAGCGCACAATGTGATATTTTTCGATAGTTTCGGGGAACAACCTACTTTCTATGGTGCTTCATTTGATTCAGTCGTACGTAATGTCGCAGCTTTGTCAAATTCTGTAATAAGTAGTTCAAAACGACTGCAATCCGATCAATCCAATCTGTGCGGCATTTATTGCATCTTCGCGGCTTATTTTCTATGTCGAAGAAAGAGCATAAATAGTATTTTGCGTTATTTTACAAACAACACAAAACAAAACGATACCATTGTGCAAAATTGGTTTTTCAATTTTTTCCATTGCAAAATATGCGTTTATTCTTCAAGCGATAATCAAAAGTGTATTTGTCGTACATTATGGAACAAATAAACGACGATATAATGTATTTGAGGGCGCCGGCCAATTTCGTAATTAGTGGGGCAACAGGAAGCGGGAAAACCTTCTTACTACTTAAACTATTAACAGAATGGCCTTTCAAATCGGAAAAAGGAAAAATGATTTATTTTTACAATATTTGGCAACCGCTTTTCGAAAAATTTATCGAACAGTTTCCTAGCATGACATTCGTTCAAGGTTTGTGCGCCGAAAAAATTGAAAACGAATTAGAACAAGAAGAGGGGAAAGTTAACGTTTGCGTGGTTGATGATTTGGCGGACGTGGCCGTGAAAAGTGAAATTTTCGGTCGTTTGTTCACTGTATATGGACACCATAAAAATATTTTAAATTTTTTCATTACCCAGAACCCTTTCTTTAAAGGCCCTCTTTCCACTACTATAAACAGAAACACCCACTATTTCTTACTTACAAAAAGTCCTCATCTCAATGTATTAGACGTTCTCAATACTCAATTATATGGGCAAAAAGGTCCTCTAAAAGCCGCTTACTTAAAAACGATGCGCGATAGGCCATACAATTATCTATTGATCGACGTGTTCGCTGACAATCTTCGCAATCGTCTTCGATCGAATTTGTTTGCCGACGAACAACCGATGATAATGTGGCAACCTAAAGATATAAATACGTAGAATCAAAGCATAAAATAATGGCATTAACAATGTCGACATCAAAAGCTGTACGAGAAATTAAAATTAGCGAACCCTATTTTCAGCTTCTGGGCGATCGTTCAATCAAACCAAAATTTTGGAAATTATTAATAAGACAGGCGCCCGAAGAATTTTATTCCGTTTTAACGCAAGTAACCAGACACCTAATTAACGGTTCGTTCTGTTCTAAAAACAGGGGTTATTGTAGAAAATATTCAACGGCTCTTTATTTACTAGCACTACCAGAAACAAAACTATGAGATAAACAAAAAATTCTCGAAACAGAATCCGCAGAATTTGTGGAATAACTTTTCGTGGCTTTTAAAGAAGCTCTTGGTAACAATGGCCGAAAGAAAAATGTTCGTGGTCTCAGCGAACTGTTCGAATCGCTCATGAAAAAAAGCAAAATAAGCAAAGACGAAAATGGAGGAAGAGAAAATGGAGGAAGAGAAATCTAAAATTTTGGAAAACCCTGGTTCTAATCCAGAAACAAAACTTTTACAGTATGCAGATGTATCTCACAAGCAATCGGTTTTAGAAGAGCAGAGAAAAAAACAGGCCGCAAAACCCTTTCTCGTTAGTTTAGCCAAACCTACGCAGACCATGGCCGTACATCCGGTTCTAGATATTAAAAAGAAACGAATAAGTATCAAAGGAAAAACAGTGAAGCGGGAACGTTGTCATTCGAATATTTTAGAACGATTTTATGATTATGAGCCGAGTGAAGTCGATACAGAACAAATGAAAGCTGTAATTTCTAAAAAACAGCAAAGACGGCGACGAATTGTAACTGATGATGATGAGGAAGAGGAAAAACCGGGGAGGTCTGCCCAAAAACGTATTTAACTTCGTCCGCGTCCAACTCGTAGGTCCAGTAGACTCCCTAGCTATAAGTAAAAAATGTTTTCATTTTGTTTACATCTGAAAATTCATTTATCTCCCAAAAAATAAAATTCTGATAACTCCCCCTCCCCCTGCATTAGGTACATAGGTACTCTAGTGTAAAGTAGCTCAATCTAGAGTATACCTGGTTGACTTGACCCGCAATTTTAAACTGGTCTACAGTATACCACGTGCTATTGTTTATATTCATCTACAGTGTTAAGTAGGTAGCCATAGTTATCCCCCCACTATGATTAGTTACAGTATGACTTTTGTTTGTGATTCGCAAGTTTAAAAACATCTACAGTATTCCTATAGTTGGGGTTAACCTATGAGTGTGACGTCATCCCCTAGATCGCAACACAAAACATATAGCCTATGCTTCAACACAGGACTATGCTAAAGCATTGCCTATGCTTAAGCACTGGCTATACTTTGTGTTGCGCCCTAGGGAGACACGGTTAACTACTTGCAATTTACAAAAGTGACAGGTGGCATTATAGCTTTACGTCAATCGCTGATTACTATTTGCTTTTTGAAGGATAACTTTCGGATAGTCTTCCAATTTGCATTAAGGCGCACTTAGACTGCACAGACGAGAGGTAGAACACTTACACACATTTCGAAATCGCCTGCAGTAGCTCAGTTGGCGAGAGCAGCGGTCCGGTGGACCGTATGTCTCGGTCGCAGCTAGCTTTCACACAGAAAATAAGGTACATATAGAGCTTAGTTAATGTATATAGGTACTCGTAATGCAATCTTGTTCCTTCCTCATCAAGTTATATATACTTTGGTGAGGAAAGAACAAGATTTCCAGTAACTTTTTTCAGCTAGAAAACTTATCTGAGACGCAATATTCTCTAAGATATATTATAGAGACAAACTTGGGCATTTGACCGCGAGTTAGCATGTCAAAAAGAAAAAATTGTATCCCATTTTGCGGACATAGCAGACTGCTGCAATCTTAATTTTGTGCCGCTCATGCAATTGTAACAATATGCTTGCTTATCCAAGTTTTTCATCAAACGCGCTGGAAATCTGAATGAAAATTTGTCAGATGCAAAGATTTTCTAAAACGTTTTCTGAAAAACAGGATAAAGAATGTTGAGTTCATAAGTATCCTTGGAAAATATATTTTGAACCGCTAAATCAATGCTAGCTGCAGAGCTGACACCCTCTACTAATTCTCAATTTTTCAAAAAACTTTTCGAATGTGTTGTTTTGAGGCATCCCTTGGCTTATTATACCACCAATTTTCGACCATCTTCCGCACAACTAATTCAGTTTTTATGTTCTAGAAAGGATGAGTGTCAGAACGTCCAAAGTGATTTTTTGACGCATAAGCCATCATCGTATTTAAACCAAGAGTAGACTCGAAAATTGTTTTGGGGCTGACGAGCCCCGATATTCCCATGCTGTCCGTGTATTTATATACTAGCAAGAAAAAATGCTCCGATGGAGCAAAAAAGATGAATATACTTGGATTTATTCATTGTTAGAGGATGTAAAAGGAGGGGAACTAGGAAAACTCTCGAAACGCGCGAGACCTATAAGAATGTGCTAAACAGTTAAACTTCCTCTAAACAACGCAAAAATCGAAGTATATTCTGCGGCCTATGAAAAATTAAGGTGTAGTCACAAAATATTTTTCTCAGTTCTGCAATTGAAGCATCGAAAAACTTTCCTGCTTGTTAAATAAATAATTAATAATCTATTTCACGATACCTTATCTTCCACAATGCTCCAATGGAAAAAAAGAATATCAGAGTAAACTTTTACACCTCTCCTAGCCTTCTCAATTCAGTCAGCAGAAACAGGCCTAGGCCGCAGAATATACTTCAATTTTTGCGTTGTTTGAGAGGAAGTTCAACTGTTTAGCACATTCTTAGAGGTTTTGCGCATGGAGAGTTCTTCTAGTCAAATCCTTTAACATCCTTAACAATGAATAAACCCAAGTATATTCATCTTTTTTGCACCAACGAAGAATTTTTCTTGCTAGCATTCTACTTTTTCTTAGCATGATTTTGCTCCTAAACACTGCGTCCTCATTACAAAAAAGAACAAGTTAACCTACCTTAAACAGAGGAAAGACCTATATAAAAGTGATGGATTTAAAATGTAATTCAAACCTTAAATGCTCGAGGAAAATTAAAATCCAGAGCTTGCATAACCAAAGATTAACGGCAACAGTTTTTACTCTTCATTAAAAAAGATTATATCTTAGAATTGCTAATGTTGACATAAAAGAAAGATAACAATGGTAGACAGGGAAATTAATTGAATTAAAATTTATGCTAAGTGAATGACTTAACTAGTCTAGTTAAAGTGAAATTTTGCATCGACAGAAGCAGCAAACGGAAGGTAGGAACGGTGTCAAACTTGTCAGTATGCAAAAGCCAACGCAATTAGCCGTCAAAAATCGCACGCAATGGACCAATGCGTGTGAAAGCAATAAAGATTTCGTCCAAGCAAAAGGCAACATGAACGAATTCGGCCAAAAATAAACAATCCAGTCGATGCGCCAGCAAATGCAAACGCTTCACGAAAATTCATGAACCGCACACATTTTAAAAATCGAGACATAAATTTGCATGGATTCATGGAAAAAATAACTTGAATCAGTTCAATAAAGACGGAGTATGAGACTTATTATTATTATGAAGTAATTTGCATGTAGTCATGTTTATAATGGTTATGCGAATGATATTTTAAAAAAAGGTTTATATAATGCACACCATCAAATAGTTATTTACAGCAAGGCATATTGCAACACAAAATAAATACTGACCCTTAAGTATTTGCTAAAGATGAATCAAAACCTTTAGAAACAAAAACATCTGATCAAGCGATATACAATAAGGAGTTATTTATCGACATTGGAAAACATGTGGATTATTCATACTTCACCTCTTCACAGTTTAACAAACACCGGCTGTGAGAGAGAATCTGAGAAGTCAGATTCGTTATTCTGACGTTTAAAGAGAACATTAAAAAAATCATCCGCAATGCTCAGGGTGAAAAAAAGCTTGGCAAAAAGATTTTTTCCCGCTTCAGACTTTACACTAAACAGCTTATTTCTTTACAACCATACCACTTTGTTAAAACAAATTTAAAAAACCCTGGGGATTCTTTGTCTGCATTTTAGATTAAACCAGACTGAGCTGAATGCAAAACTGAGGTTAAGGCTAAGCTCGGCGACCCTCAAACAGTAAAAAAAAACCGTATACTTTACACTTTTGTGCAACAACTATTGAGTGTAAAAGAAATTTTAGGTGAGATTCGTGACCTACTAATCAAAGGCAACATTAAATAAAAAATTGGTCACTCCAAATGCATTTTTGTATTTTCATTTTAAACACGATACACATTCATTGATAACTCGGTATTGAGTGTAAACAAGTAAAAAAAGCATAGTTACATGTTTCTAGCTATGCTTTTAAAAAGCCGCTCCTACTCCAGGTATGTGCCAGTGAAGTGTTGCTGTGAAGAGAGGAAATAAAATTCGCACTCGGTGTGATAAACATATAAGGGTGGCTAAGTATACTACAGGTAACGCTATCGCGTTACCTGATAGTCAAAATTATTACGATTTGTTCCTAGTCTTTATACGAGTCATAAAACCTTCGATGCATAAAAAGGGTGTCCGCCAAGTCAACGCCGGAAAAATTACGACCGGAAACTATTAATAAACACATATGTACGAAGGTAAGTGTATCGCCATCTTAGTATGTCGGGCATTGAGGGGGCCCTGAATAGCTGCTGCTGAATTTATCTACTCTGCGACTGGCTATAAAATCACAAGAGGTTGAGTAAGAATGAAATAATCCGAAAATCATTTGAAACCAAACGAGTTGTTTGAGAATTATTCTATTTTTAAATTACTCTTATATTACACGAAACAGGATAAGTATGTAACTACGAGAGTTACACGGTGCGAACATCTGCCATTAGTTCGCGTATTCCATCATCCGACAACAGCTTGGTACTGTATCGGTTAACATAAGCCAATTGCGAGTTGACATCTTGCGGATGGGTGAGCTCGTGGCTATGCCTTCAGTTCTCAAATAAATCCCTAATTTTTATTACAAAATTCTATTAGATACTTGTCCGATAAACCAGAGTTACGTATATGCTAACATCAGTAATTTACTTTGATAAGAGTTATTGAACGTTCGATTTCATTGCATTATTATGATCATCTTAGTAAAACGCGTATATTGTATTATTTCACGTTCTTGTTCCATATTAGTATTTGCATAACCTATAATATCGTTCATTTCTATTTTATGTGAGCGTCGATGGACGCCAATTGAGACTTGTAAATTGGGTATTAACGAATTGGTCGATGTTAGTTAGTTGCGTTTGGAAGATTTAGTGTTTTTTGGTCTTTGATTCGTTTAGCGATATTGTTGCTTGCTTCCCGGCACACGCCGTGTGTATATTATCGAAATAAAATTATTAAATCCACCCAGGGTGTTTTATATCGAGGGTGTGATAGGCCGGCCCCGACCGTCGAGGATTTCTATGATATTGGTGGAAAGGAAAGGTGAATACTTTTAATTATTTATTTCGTTCAAAATTCAATATTCTTTCTCAACCCTAAAATTAGCCAAAAACCTCATTTAATTATTTATGATGATTGACCAGATGAGAGCTCGCTGTTGCTGTATTTAAAGTCTAGAGTGCTGCACTGATTAGGAACCAAAAACTTTTCAAGCCAAATCGTAAACTTCTAGAAAATAAGTTAATTTATCAACTTGAGCTGGGTTGAGATAGGTCAACTGACCTCGCGGCATTCCGGGATTTAGGTAGGTACGAGTGTTAGGATTTAGGGCGTAGCTGCTGAGACTCCCGACTAAAAGCGGTCAGCAATATTAGGACTTGAGGGAGTTGAAGCCGTAGGTCTACAAGGGTCCAGAGAATCGAAGTTATTCAGTGACTATGCGATTGGGACCAGCGCTGAGAGCAGTTTGGGTACCTAAGTAAATCCCGAAGGTGAATACATCCGTTCCTATGTTGATTTTGTAGACATAGAGCGGCTTTGTATTGGTATAAGTAGAAGCAGACTATCAGAACAGCCGCGGCGCAAAGCATCCTCAACCAGAAGGTTTATGAGTAATCGGCAAGATTAATTTTATCAAGCGCGTTGCTGCCGTCAATTCCATTCTATACCAATTTATTACTAAATCCGACAAGAAAACATTGTACATATCCGCAGTAAAAGCAAAAAGCAAACACACGCTATCAAACGTGCTACGAGGGCAACATTTTGAAGAATGCGACACAAAATTAATAAGTAGACCATATAAAAAAATTCGGTCGTTTCCTCAACTTTAATAAAATACAAACTTCAAGTAAGCCTAAAAGAATGTGATTCTCGGATAAACTAGCAATTATCTCCGTTCGCATGCAAAATACGAGTACAATGACACATATGTGCGATCTAACGAGCGACTTTATAAATTTGACTGTTACACGGCCTATAAATGTCATATAATATAACAAAAAATTTTCAGATAATTAATCAGTCGATCAGCTTAATCCGTCAATCAGAATTGCACTTTCAATATTGAATTCGTATTCAAATTCGGGTAGCAATAATGGTTTGATAACAGGAAGCGACGGTCTGAAATATGCAATTACATAAACGAATTCTGACTTCGACAATGCATAATAAATAGCGTTACTCTGATGTCACTTGAAACAATTTTGGGATTCAGCTCAAACGGAATGCCTTCGATACCTGAATATAAACGTTATATCAATGAAATGAATCAGCACGCGAGCAAGAACCAAGTTTTAAAGGATCAGATAGGCAAAATCGCAAAAAAGTACAAAAACTCAATTCTGAGGGGACGTCTACAGAATTTTAGAGAAAGAAAGTTCGGATTAAACATCCCAAACCCATGTTAGTCTAGTCAGTATACATGTAGAAAACATCCATTTTCCAATGATATTCGGAGAATGGATCTTTGGCGCGAGGTGTCGAAAAACTGATACTTTTGAACACACATAAAACATAAGGGATGGGGGTTTCAGCCCACCAAAAGTTGATTGTCACCCATCCAACCCCTCAGGCACAAAATTTATTACCCCAGATTTTTTTAAAAAATTTAATTTTTTGGCCAAAGATTGAAAGTCATCTAACCCCTCCTCCTCAAAATGGCCGGGAAACCCCTCCCAAAATTTCGATCTGTTTTATGTATGGATAAAATCGAGATTTTTGGGTTGAAAGGGGTAGAATTCAGAATTTCTATAATAGTAAATTGAGTTTTTTTACTATTTGTACGTCGAAATCGCTTGAAAATACACTATTTTTCACTCAAATTGCTCAACCGTACCTAACTTTTGGCCCCTCCATCGGGGGTAATACCCCTCTCTCACCCCTCCCTATGTGCGTGTATTATCTGAACACCCCGTAAAAATCGATAAACCCCAGAATTTAATGTTCGACATGCTTTTTTTGATTTTGGCCGGTGTTGACCACTGTTTTCTTTTGTACAAGGTCCCTTTGTATATGCACAAATATGGTCCCCAAAAGTCTTTGTACATTTTGTACATGCAAATTTTTGCTCACTATTATACGGTATAGTGGCGATTTCAGTGTGGTAAAACAGGGTTTTTCGACCTATAGTAGTGTATTTTAACTGATTTATAGGTTTCTGACGCCAAAAATTACTGAAAATTGTCTCAAAACAGCGCGAAGCGCCGAAAAATTTGACAAAGTTCCATTCTAAATGCAAATTCCGCCATTATAAAGATATATAAGACAGACATTTGCTCATTTCGGCGCGAAGCGCCGAAAACGTTTAGGACTTTTACACCTTTTTTTCCCAAATATTTTTGTACATGTACAAAGACGGTCCCGAAAAGTCTTTGTATACCGGGAAAAATCTTTGCCGAATACAAAAAACCGTGGTTTTGACCCCCCCACAGAATCGCGCTGCTGCCCATGTAAGCATGCAACTATACATAGGCATGAGGGGTCTAGACCTCAAAATACAACAACCCCCACCGCGAAATCCGAAATACCCAACTATAGGTGGACAGCAGCCTAATTCTGGGTGGGGGTCCGATGGGACCAAATTGTTAAAAATACATACATAGCACCAAAAATTCAATTCTGGGGGTCTATCGATTTTGGGGGTTTCGCCGGATTCTCAAAGGATTCAGCCAGACCCTTACGCTCATGTGCGCATAGCTATGCTTAGGGAGTGTGAGCTGGGCGGTCGCCTAGGGCCGCTAGAACTAAAAGCCGCCAAAAAATTCCAAAGTGTGGAAAAAATCTGTATAAGCGGCCCTATTATGCAGGCCATATGGGCTACTATATTACTTATGAATTAACATTTCAGATTTAGGGCTTTTAATGCTTCAGTAGTAAGATCTGTGACTATCAGATTTTTCCCATTGCTAAAATCTGGAGGATACTTGTAAAATAGTACATGTGTATCTATGACTCTCTTATACGAGAAATCGCGAATTTATGTGTTCATCTTTTAGATCAGATTTAAAACCTCTTTTTGTTTGTGAAAATTCCACTGCGTCACATGCCTACCTTTTATAATTCTGATTTTCTAGAAATTTGTTGAATTATCTAAAACAAACTTTCTAGCGGTTCTCCGAAAATACAAATCTATGAAGAAGCCGTCCATGGTTCTGCTCTGAAATTACTTCATTTCTCTGGAAGCTTTCTACGCATACTCTTCCCTAAATTAGAGTTTAAGATTCGACGCAGCAAAAACACAGCAATAAATAGATCAAAATCACAATTTAATATCTATTCAATTTTTCCAAACAAGTTTTAACTAGATAAAAATTTTATGCGTTCCCTTACCTTCAGAAAGGTGCAAAGTTGAGTTGAAAAAATTACAAACTTCTGAAATTTTCGGCTCTTCGCGCCAGAATAATTCCTGCAGTGTTTGTCGTCATAAAGCTGTATAAGTAAGCTTAAAGCATACAAACTTTTCGAACTTTTCTGGCCCTCCACGCCAAATTTATTTACCGTTTCGCTTACCTTCAGAAAAATGTGAAATTGAGTTCCGAAGGATACCAACTCCTAAAATTTCTGGCGCTTCGCTTCAGAATAATTCCTGTATTCCTCAATTGAAGGTGCAAAACTAAGCTTAAAATAATAGCCCAAAAATAATTTTAGAAAGGTAAAATAATGGAAATGGGCATCTTTTCAACGTGAAGTCTCTAAATTTTCGGCGCTTCGCGCCATAGGATCGTTATTTTCTATAATTTGGGCCCAATTGCGACCAAAAAAACGTCATTTTTCATAGCCCATTCGAAGAAACTTAAATTTTTTTCGAAATGTTAGAATTTTAGAGCTCAACGGATAGAGCATGTTCGGAAAGGTCAGAAAATGCACTTCATTTAGTGCCCCGGCGAACATTTCCCGAAATATTATGGTCACCAATTTCGGACTCCCCCCGCCTTTAAAAGACTGCGTATGCCCCTGGATACAAATGTAGGAAATACTGCATTGCTTATCTTTAGAAAACTGTCAAATTGAGCTTGTAACGATATCAATGTCGAAATTTTATTTGTAACTTAAGTATTGCTTATCAGCAGGAAGCTACAAAATGGAGCTGGCAGGATCAAAATGTCAAAAATTTCTAGCGATTGCGCCAGATTTTTTATCATACAAACGTGGTTTGCATTGTTTGTCCTCAAAAAGGTTGCAAAATGGAGTTTGGAAGAGTAAAAAATGCCGAAATTTTCGTTGAATTACTTACTTGCTATGTTTTATCACCATAAGATACAGAAATAGACCGAAAATGCGAAACGTGTAGAACGATGTCGTTTTATCGTGTAAAATCATTCATGAACGCATTATATACATTTCAAAAATTCAGGCGATTCCCTCCGAAATAAAATACTAGGAGAATATTAAAGCCAAAGTTTTTGCTAGGCTACATTTACCGGTGTTAGCGCCCGAGCTAATCAGTGAAGTCTGTCGTTGCAGAGATGAATCAAAGTAAGAGGGTTGTACACCAGGAGGCAGAGGAGCCGGTCGAGTAGGAAAAGGACCGCTGGACGAATGCGAAAGCGGATGAATGGGATACGGCAAATGAGGATATACTCTAAATATACCCAGCTGTTATACTTTAACAAATTAGCATAGGTACTTTCAGTTTATTATAAGGTCGCGCTAAGCCAGATGCAAACTAAATTTCAGGTTAGCGTTAATTCTTTGGGGAGGGTAAAATTATTAATTAAAATGTAGAATAAGCTCAATTAAATTCAAAAAAATACCGCCTGCCGTAAAATTAGGCTTATACTATCCAAAGCGAGCACAAAGTTCCTTTTATTCTGAAGACTTTAATGAAGCTTTGTTAACAAAAGTCATCAAAAAAGCTTTATTCTTTTTTCGTTTGTGGTTGTATCAAGGAAAGCAGAAAAGAAGTCATACCTGAATTTTCTTTCTGAACTCAATGAACCTTGACCAAGCAGGGGAAAATGCAACTTATACTCGTATTAGATTATTTTTAGAAGAAATACGCGAAAATAACGTTTAAGTACCATTTGAAAAATTCAGAAGCATTATATGTATTTTTAATGTGTGTGGTTGAACTAGAACTGAAGTAACTCGACCACATTTTATTACTAAATATTCCGATTGCATGTGCTTTTGAATAAATCGAAAATAAAGAAGCTTTTCGATAAACGATATTTTATACAATTGGCGCTTTAGGTTTTTAATCGCAAGTTGGGTGGCCTACCATAGCGAAACAAAGTAGAGTTGTACCGGGGCCTGGCCCCGGCTCCGGGGTGGGTCCAGGCTGTCCCCATTACCGGGGCCTGAAATTTTAATATTGTTGTCAGATGTAAATTGTTGTATTGATCGATTGCAAAAAGATTGAAACTGATATAATTTCATCAGTCACACTTTTATTTCGTTATAGACGTCAACCAACTAAGGCATTCCATTTTAATGAGACATGTAAAACTGATAAAATTGATGGTTAGTTCAATCAATGAAGGCAATAAGTTTGCACCTATATAACAACAATCGGTGTTGAATGGTGTCAAGTAAAAACTTTCAGTCACAGTCGCATTTGCATAGCATTTACGGTCCGGGGTTACTTTGATCTGGGCTTCATCGTGTCATTTCGGGCTAAAATGATTTTAAAAATGGCTAGAAAAGAGAGCTTTAAAAAGTGTAACAACTGAACTACATAAGTTCTCAGATGCTGGTCGATTTCAATCAACTCACGAAACCTCAGGAAATTCTTCCTTCTCCCGACCCCCAAGCGTGCATCTGCTTGCTGCAGCTCTAGTAAATGTGAGAGCAATTCACTCTATATCTCGCTTCGCTGAATAAAATCGTAGTTAAAAATCGAATTGTTTTCAGACAATGCCTCATGAAATTCTTTATTTCGTCCGTTTAATTTGAGCATCAATTGCTTAGCTAGAAAGCTAAAAAGCTAATAGAAGAAAAGTACAATGAAATCATAAACAACTTACAAGTTTTCACCATGAGCCAGACAACATTATTTAGCGGAATATAATCCTAATTTGAATAAAGGTGATATCTCAGTACCTAACCATAATTGTTTTTATTTATTGTATCATCATCAGCATCATCATCAACACGATTATTATTATTATTATTATTATTATTATTATTATTATTATTATTATTATTTTATCATTTCATTATTATTTTTCATCACTACTATAACGATATATGTCACACATAAGAGCTGGGCACAAATATTACATAAGAAATGCCAGCATGAAACATCATATGACCACATTATATGGTACGTTTATAGGCCCCGGCAAGCCACCGGCCTCGGCCCCGGTAAAAAAAGCAGCCCCGATACAGCTCTAAAAAAAGGTAAATAAAGTGACGCTGAGGTCAACCAATTTATCAATCGAACGTCTTTACTTCGTACTGTCACCACACATGGGCGTGGGGGGAGGGTTTGGGGGGTATGCACCCCCCGAGTTGAAATACCCCCCGGAAAATTTTTTTGCTTTTTTAGCAATTTTTTGATGCCATTGGATAGTGCTCGATGAGAAACGTCGAAAAATGGTGTTTTTTTCGCCATACCACCATTTTTAAGGCCATTTTTTGACCTTTGAAAATTTTTTCACCCCCCCAGAAATGTTTTCACCCCCCAGAATTTCGATGCTGCCCACCTATGACTGTCACTACTGTTTGTATCACGGACTCCCTCAAATTTATGCTGATTATACATGGGAAGGGCAAAAAGCTGACAACAGTCGAAATAATTCAAGGAGAAAAATGCTAAGAAAAACAATTGACGTAAGAAGCAAAAAACAATAATTTTCGACCTTTACTAATGATATCTATCCATTTTTATCCGAAAATCGAAAAAAGAAAGAAATTTTTTGACTCGAATTGAGAGTTTTTCAATTCTGGAAGTCAAAATGATTGTGTATTGGGTGATCGACAGTTCCGGGTGGCCAACAAATGCTTTAAAAATAGATCTGTCAATCTAAAAAATTCCCGGGTGACCGGCAGTCCCGACTGGCCGACTGTTCCGAGTGGCCGACAGTATCGAGTTGCCGACAGAACCGGGTGGCCGACAGACCCGTGTAAGCGACAAATGGTGCTAAAATTAGATCAGTCATTCAAAACATTCCCAACTGATCGATTGTTCCGAAATAGCCAACAGCATAGCAGGCATAGGTCGTTATGGGCCGCTTATAGATCCTTTATAACTTGAGTAACCCCATCAAAGGAGCACCTGATCTTATTTTTTTTCGGAAAGATAGAAATGGTCGGGATCATAGGTGGGTGGCATCAAAGCTCTGGGGGGAGGTGCAAGATTTTCTCAAAGGTAAAAAAATGGCCTTCAAAGTGGTGGTATGGCGAAAAACACAATTTTTCAACATTTCTCATCGAGCATTATCCATGGGCATCAAACAAATTACGAAAAAAAGAACAAAAAAATTTCAAAAATTGAATTCTGGGGTGTAGTTTGGTTTCTGGGGGGCATACCCCAAACCCCCACGCCCGAGTAAGGTCGGGATATGCATGGCGATTCACACTTTTAAGTAAAGTTGAATTGCCCTGAATCGTGTTTACAAAGACAGCTGGGCCGAAATCGCCATCCATTTTTCACGCAAAAGAATCGAGCGCAGCACAGAGCTACACTTCACGTAACAAATGAGATTTTATTTTTAGAATTTGTTGATTTCGATGGTGCTTAAACGCGATTAATTGCTTACGCATATCTTCCAAGCATCATTACGCGTATATTAGGCAGTGAAACTAAACTGCGAGTTACATTCACAATTCAAAAACGTAGCGCACATTGCACTATAATAATTTCAACATCTCAAAGCTTATTAGACTAAAATGAATCGATGATACAAACTTGTTGTTTTTAAAGGTCTTATTATATGTATAAAAATACCAGACAGCAATGTTTTTTTGTACAAGGTCCGTTTGTACATGTACAAAGATGGTCCCTAAAAGTCTTTGTAAATTTTGTACATGCATATTTTTGTGTACTATAATATAGTACAGTAGCGATTTTAGTGTGGCTAAACAGGGTTTTCGATCTTTGGTAGTGTATTTTAGCTAATTTCTGGGTTTCTGAGGGCAAAAATCACTAATAATCGTCTCAAAACGGCGCGAAGCGCCGAAAAAGTTTGACATTTTACCATTCTATTTGCAAATTCTGCCATTTCAAAGATATATAGGACAAACAATTACTCATTTCGGCGCGAAGCGCAAAATTTTAGGGAACTTTACACCTTTTTACAGTTTTTGTCTTCCCAAAAATCTTTGTACATTTTGTACACACAAATTTTTGGTTACTATAATGTGGTACAGTAGCGATTTTAGTGCGGTAAAAACAGTTGTTCGACTTTTGGTAGTGTATTTTAGCTAATTTAAGGATCTCTAAGGGCAAAAATCACTAAGAATCGTCTTGAAACGGCGCGAAGCGCCGAAAAACTTGCTATTTTCCCTTTTGAAATTCAATTTCTGCCATTATAAAGATATATAGAACATACAATTAGTCATTTTAACGCGAAGCGCCAAAAATTTGCGAATTTCAGACCTTTTTTGCAATTTTTGTCTTCCCAAAAATCTTTGTACATGTACAAAGACGGTCCCAAAAAGTCTTTGTATATCGGGAAAAATATTTGTTGAGTACAAAAAAAAAACACTGCCAGACAGTGTATCTTCCTGAACTCAATGACACAAACAAGGAGCCTACGCATAAATGTAGTTCATAAGTTCATAAGTTTATAATCAAATTTATGTCACGGAAAACTTTGTTGTTGATCTAAGAATAGAAAGAAATAATGTATTTGTATTTGGAAAAAATAGTATGTGTAATATCTAAGTGTTCATATTTGTCAGCCACCCTGAGTTATCGATCACTCGGTACTGTGGGCCCACCTAAACAGTCGGCTACCCGGGACTGTCGGCCACCCGGTACAGTCGGCCACTCGGAACAGTCAGCAAGTCGGTACTGTCGTTCACCCAGGACGGGACTATATATGCACAGCATCGGGAATTCTGAGGGTGGGGGTGAAATTATAAAATGCCTTTCTTGGTTCCGAGAATGGTAGGTACGCGTCAAAAACATCGTTTTTCAGCGTTTCTGACGATGCTCTATCTTTATAGAACATAAAAACAAAAAAAAATCTAAAAAAATCAAAAAAGTCAGAACAAATTGAACAAAACATAGTCAAAACATGAGTATAGTGGCGCGAAGCGCCGAAAATTCGGCACTTTTGAGCAAATAAGTAGCTAAAAACGCTTGAAAAAGCACCTTTTCTACAAATTTTTAGAAAATTGTTGGAAAGTTTAAAAAAACCGCCAATTATGGGGGGTGAATTTAGCAAGGGGTGACAGTCTTTCTGAGGGGGATGAAAGCCTCCCCCAAGATCATGTATGGACGGGACCGTCAAAATAACTTCTTACACAATGTATACTCCTGATTCTTCAAATTTAAACAAGCAGCAGTATTTTATTTAAACAATATAAATATGCACATGGATAAATAAACAAACGATTCTAGCGCTATCATAGATACAAATGAATGATTAAATAAATAAAAATACTTGCATTTGGTCAGAAAATGCTTTTGTGCACTATAACTGTATTTCTGAAGATTTGTAAATTCTGATTCAACGTTTTCTGAAAGCCGGAGAAATCGGAAATAATTACCAAGCGCAAAACGATAGAAATTTATATTTCTTACTCATCTTTATGGCTCTATACAGTATTGATGGATGGATCACTAAAATAGATTTTTCCTCTAACGTGATTCTTTACTGTCTAAAAGTGAAGTGAAAATTGGACGGATGTCCACCTCATGAAAATGACTGGCTAATAAAACAAAGTCTTGAGCTGTTACATGCATACACAAGCACAACTAATTATAAATCATGAACTCGAGTAACGGAAAAAAAGAAAATTAATTCATAAAAAAGTTCAGCTTACGCTGCAGAACTCCTGTTTTCTGTCGAACATTGACTCGGAAAATTCGGAGGAATCACTCCGTATTTATAGCAAAGGAGCATACCTTCCAGTTCTCTGAGAATTCAAGAAAGAAAAGAATGTAAGTTTATAAAATACAAATATAATAATTAGAAATATAATAATAAGAAAAAAATATAAAAAGTATGAATAAAAGGAATACGTCGAGAAAGCAAAACAGGATTTTCAACTTTCAGCAACACCAATTTTAAGCATAAAACCCAAATAGAGGATACAAATATTAAATTTTCACATGGTATGTAACACATACGGGGGTAATAGGGGGGGTATTACCCTACCTAAGGTTTTGGAAAATCAGGTACTGTCAGGCGCTTTTGAGAACACGAAAAGTACTACAAGACAATTTTTGAGCGTAATGCGGAAAAAGACCGAAAGTTTATCTGAAAAAGGTAAAAATATCAAAATTTTCGATGCTTCGTACAGTGTTTTTTTGTACAAAGTCTGTTTGTACATGTACAAAGATGGTCCCTGAAGTCTTTGTACATTTTGTACATGCAAATCTTTGTGTACTATAATAAGGTAGAGTAGCGATTTTAGTGGGGTTAAACAGGGTTTTTGACCTTTGGCAGTGTATTCTAGCTAATTTATGGGTTTCTGTCGCCAAAATTACTAAGAATTGTCTCAAAACGAACGGCGCGAAGCGCCGAAAAATTTGACATTTTTCCATTCTAAATGCAAATTCTGCCATTTTAAATATTTAGTGGACAAACAGTTACTCATTTCAGCGCGAAGCGTCGAAAATTTTGGGAATTTCACACCTTTTTACAGTTTTGTCTTCCCAAAAACCTTTGTACGTGTACAAAGACGGCCCTGAAAAGTCTTTGTACATCGGGAAAAATCTTTACCAGAATACAAAAAAACCGTGGCTTCAGTACCATATTGATACATTTTTGTACTTTTCAGCACTACGAATCCATAAATTGGTTGAACTTCACTAGTAAAGGTAAGGAAACCCAGTTAACTGCACATATGCTACTGCGACACCATACATGTAACGGTTCAAAATTTAGGGGGGGGATCCGTGGCCATTCGTGAAGGGGTAGGGGGGGGTAAATGATCTCCACTTTTCGGCAAAAAAAAAACTAAAAATGGCCAAAAACTTAAATTTTTTTCCAAAAATGTGGTGAGGGATCAAAAATTTTCTGGCTTTAAGGGGATGAGGGGCAGGGCAGCCAACCTTGAGTTGAGGGATTCCCTCATCCCCTGTTACATGTCTGACTGTGCCATATTATTGTACACTAGAATTTACACTTTTGGGGACCGTCTTTCTACATACATTCGTTCAAATAGACCTTATCCAAAAACAATGACTGCAATTTATTATACGTATGACCGTATCGATCGACCTTTTGCTTTCAACGCTTATTTAGATTGTCAAGTCATTCTCAAAAAGTTCCTTCGGAGATAATTTATTGTTGGTAAAATCCAGTCAAGTACTGCTCGAGTTGCTAGTATACGGTTTCGTACGAAATATTTAGGACTATCATAGAACTTTCGGCTAAATTATCTCAATTCTCAATTATTCTGTCAGTTTTATACAAAAGCAGAAACTTTCTCTAAACTATGCGCTAGCTAAAAAAACTCGTTCAGTTCTTAGCTAGTTCGTCCTCATGGAAAAAGCGTCCTTGAGACTAATCGATTTTTATCACGGTGATCGACATATGATACGTTATGTTTCTATCTCATATCCTAGCAATTCTATTAAATCCCCGCTGAAAGAGATAAGCGCAAGAGTTGCAGCATGTTCTCTAACAAGAGAGTAAAATTTTCATCAAATTAATTGAAAGTTCAAAGCAGGATCGTATCTAGGATTTTATTTCGGGGGGTGGTAGAAAATTTTGAGGTCAGATATCTCGAGAATCATTAGAAATCGGGAAAAAATGAAAGCATTTTTGAGCGTATCTCAACGAGGTCTATGCAAAGGTGAAGAAAACTTTCAAAAAGTTTTACTTTTTCCATGCCTATATTACACAAATCTATCGTCTAAACAATCTACACACGTGATTCCTCATCATTCAATCGACGAATAATTTCTTAATTTCTGTCTTTGTATTTAATCTTTGGGATTTAAAAAGTAAAACAATACAGAACATGAATGATTCGGCGCGAAGCGCCGAAAAAATTTGAGTTTACTAGCTCAAAAGTACGCTAAAAAGATGTTTTTGTGGTGTTTTAGACCTACAGTCGAACTTCGATAATGCGTACACGGGATAATGCGTTTTCTCGCATAATGCATACAGTACTGCTAGGTCCGGACCGAAAGGCCATGTAAAACATAAGGCAATAGCATGGGATAATGCGTACTCGGTTAATGCGTAATGCGTACAGCCGATTTCATCCATGGGCCTATGCCTGCATGTTAAACTAACCGGCTTAATGCATACAGCGTGTATTTTTTCACCTCAGATAATGCGATCAGCTCGAAATGTTTGCGTCTCTCTGCTATCTTTGATGTGCATCATTTTAAATTTTGATACATTTTCTTTTTCTACTAAAGTTCCGTGTTTATACGAGTACTTTGGCCAAATTGACTTCTGTGTTGTGCGAGCCTGTTTTCTTAAATGTGTATAATTTTTAGTCTGGATCTTTAGCTTTCTCTGAAAAGCTTAGAATTCTAAATTTTTAAGGGCATTCAGCCTTAAGCGAATTGTTATTTTTGATTGGTTATGGCTTTTTCCAAAAAACAAGGTTTCTCTGGGGACAAATTTAAAAATGTTGACAAATCACCGCAAGTTCTGTGTTTATGCGAGTACTTTAGGCACATCGAGATGAGTGTTGCGCCTATTTGTTTTTTAAATGTGAATAATATTTAGTTTCGTGACCTGGACGATCTAGGAGGATTTAATACTGAACGAAAGTTTTTAATGGCACAGGACAATTGTGACACAAAGCTATTCAGCGAAATGAATGATATCGAAAATTTTTGTGACTTTAAGCGTGAAAATATGTTAAAGCAGACTTGTATTGCTGATTTTTTCATAAAAAAATGATTTTATCGCATAATAGTGTATTCCTTGTTAAAAATCTAATGTATACGGATAATGCGTGCACTCGGATAATGCATACAGAAGGGCTTGGTCCCTTGATTGTACGCATTAAGCAAGTTCGACTGTACTTCGAGAATTTTTCATTTTCTTTCTTAGGGACCCTTGTGTGTTTCAAAAATTATCTCTAATTTCCGGGAGGCGGTGGACCCCTCCCTACCCCCTGAAAACGGGTCTGACTCAAAGTATATTTCATGCACTCGCAGAAAGTTTGTTTTTTATAGGTATTCAATGTATAATTCGAGAAAGCAACTCTGAAGCGACAGTGGATACGCCCTGCACGTATTTTACAAATTCGTCGAAAATATGGCCCACTTTTTCGACAGTTTGCATATGACAGGACGACATAAGAAGGGTAGACAGATTCTTTTTATTCTAACACAATTTTCGCGCTTTTATGGGTAGACAGGATTAAAAAATTACCAAGTACTTCTGCTGTCCTCAGAAAATGCATAAAATGTTCCATAGGTCATAAATTTAAAAACTAATTAAAAAAATATAATCCCTCAGCAGGATTGATACTCCCTCTATCCCGAATGAACATGTATAAGATTAGAAAAAATATTATAAAAGAAGTTATGCAATTTAAAACATATATTTAAAAAACATAAGCTTGTGTAGACGAGAAGCAAAACCGACCCTGCTATTGTGTAGCCAGCAGGTGGCTTCTTCTCTCTAGACAGTATGATAAAGTCGCACACCGCATCAACAGCAAATTCTCTCGGGACGCTTCGAATGCATAGCAATTTCTTTCGTAACGCTTTTTCTTCTTAAAAAAAATCATGCGCTAATAGAGAGAAAAATTTAAAATTCACCTTATATACGCGTAAAAAGAATTTTCTTACTTACCAGACCTTTCATACGGCTCCTTTTCACATGCTCAAAAATTAAATAAACAGATTATTTACGCAAAATTTTAATTACATGCAAAATGTGCAAACAATTAGGTTGAGCTGTAAGCTCAAAAATCAAAGAAAAAGACTCTTGAGAGGAGAATCTAGTCGTTTTGAAAGAAGATTATTTATTATGGAATGAAGCATAAAAATCCTTTTGTAGAGATTAAGTAAAAACATTTTTTATCATAAGGCACTGTTTGAATGCAGATTGAATAAAAATGAAAAACAACACTATTAAAAAATAGTGGCGTATCCAGGATTTTTTGACGGGGTGGGGGCGGGGCAGAACCCCAAAGTTTCCTAATAGTGTCGAAGACTGACCAAAGAATACATCGATTATGTTAAAAGTATAGGTTTTTCCCGTCATTTGATAGAAGTAATCATTTGTGCTCCGAAAAAGTTGGAAATTTTCGAAACTTTTCAACGAAAAATACGCAAAATTACTGCAAAAATCGGCGCAATGCATCGAAAAAGTACTCGAAAAATCATTGTAGCTAAAAAATTCTTGTTCTGTACATAAACTACTGTTCTGGCGTGAAAATAAAATTTTCAGAGCACCAATAAAGCCAATAAATGTCATGAATGAGTAGTACCCGGCGCAAAGTGCAAGAAAAATTCGAGAAATCGTGACAAAAAATGACTAAAATCATCGAAAAATGCACATTATTAACTATTTCGCCCAACTATGTTTTGACGACAAAGGCGGCTGCTTCACCCCCTCTGAATCCACGGTTACTAAAAAATGAAAAGATTGAGGAAGGGTCCAATCTTGTTGCGGCATCTTACATGAATCAACCAATTTATACATATTTCGTCAATAGTAATAAAGACTAATGTCAATAGAATAAAACGCAAGATATCCGCTAATGATTTCTTCCAATCAAACAAGCATTTAGGAGGGGAGAGTGAGAAGTTATTACTCGCTGAGGGGTCACACCTACACCTGGGCGTGGGGGTATGCACCCCGAGAAACCAAAATACCTTCCCCCAGAAACCAAAATACCCCCCCCAGAATTCAATTTTTGAAATTTTTGTGTTTTTCTCGCAATCATTTGATGCCAATGAATAGTGCTCGATGAAAAACGTTGAAATATGGTGTTTTTTACGCCATACCACCATTTTCAAGGCAATTTTTTTACCTTTGAAAAATCTTGCACCCCAGAATTTTGGTGCTGCCCACGTATGGTCACACCGAAGGTACTGTCAGGCGAATGCGAGCCTGCAGCACATTTTTCGCATTATTTTTGAGGACAAAAAGCATATTTTTTCCGCCGCTAAATCAATAATTCTACGTTGTTAGCGCCTAAAATTGCGTATAAATGGTTAAAAATTAAAAATTTCTCAGCGGAATTGATCAATTTCAAATTCTTGAGATAAAAATTATTTAATGAATTTAAAATTGATCAAAATGCTGTAAAAACGCGATTTTACCACGTAAAAGCGTTTTATAAAGTCTATTTTGACCATTTTGACTACTAGCGAAAAAAGGCGTGAACATTAAATTTACTAGTCTTGATTTCTGGTATTTCACACCCGCCGACCCTGACCTTGTGCATCTATTATCAATTCATTTGCTTGATCTTGTTTCAAGGATAATGCGTTCCATCGTATTAAATCAATTTACTTTAGTATTCGTTTAACCAGAGAATAATTCATGGATATGCAATTATTTTACTGAAAAGTTAAAATAGCAATATCATATCCATTGAACAAATATTGATAATTATCATACATGTATGTACTAGAGCTCTGCCGGGGCCAGGCCCCGGCCCCGGCCCCGGCGCCGGGGCAAGGCTGGCCCCGGCACCGGGGCCGGGGCCAATGCTAGAGTTGATTATAATGTAGAAAATTGATAATGTTTTGAGCAGATTTACCTTCAAACACAATTTCAAGCAAACCACAGATCTTGCTAATTCAAATCTTTATTTCACTATGTCAGATTGGTGCAAATTTCTAGTTAATAATCAAAATTGATATATTTTAAATTGCAATTCATATAGACGAGCATTTCCAGCTTGCTTGGTAGCACACAGCTACGTCTATCAGAACAAATATATAAAATAATAAGCCTAAAAAAGTGCAAAGTAAAGCACATTGAAAAACGCGTCCAAGTCAGAGGAGTGAAATCCATACATGGGCAGCTCAAAAATTCTAGGGGTCCAACATTTTTCAAAGTCAAAAAGTGCCTGATTATATATGGTAGAGCGAAAAAAACACCGTTTTCTCGCGTTTCTCAATGAGAGCTATTTATCAGCATAAAAAAACCGCAGAAAAACAGAAAAAATTCTGAAAATCAATTTCTGGGGGGTCTAGCGGATTTTTTTCGGGGGGGGGAGAATGTGAATTCTGGGGGTCTAGATCCCCGATGCCCACGTTCTATTATATTTTGTAATCCCAACAAATATTAACGCTTGACGTGCATACATATCTACTAGCAAGAATATATGCATAGGTACATATAAGGGGTAGGGCAGAGTCGTACTATGAGCATGGTAAAGCACGCTATTATTGGCCCCGGCCAGGCCCCGGCCCCGACCCCGGCACCTAGGGCCTAGCCCCGGCCCCGGCAAAAAAGGCGGCCCCGGCACAGCTCTAGTATGTACACACTTAAAAGTTCTGGGAGAGCTTAAACCGAGTTTCTTGGAGAGGAGTAACTGAATTTTGCTATTTAATGTGAAATTTTGATGCTTAATTCGTTGTATTTTATTTTTCACGAACTTAAGTGCTTAAATTTGCATGGGAACAGATAAAAATAAGGGCGATGGAATAACCTGAAACATTAAATACAACGAAATAATGGAAGATAATTGTCTGCATGAATGAATCGAACATTCTACTGCTTCAAAAATGAGTGTTTGTACTTAAAATTATACTTTTATACGTCGTTCGACGCTGTTTAATGGTCCGAACAATAGGTTCGGTCCCAAAACGGCCTGAGGGTTAAGCCTTTCAAGAGTCCTGGTAGGGGGATACCACATACCCCAGTGTGCGTGCGTGATATTTATCCAAAGGTGCGCATGGTCAAATTTTTCAGGGGGGGAAACGAAAAATTGCTAGATAAGTATGTGCTTCGTTAAAACGGCTCTATAGTCCTTTTAAGGTCAAGAATTAGATATATAGCCTTTTGGTCTGAGAAAACTAGCTATATAGCCTTTTTTGGATTCACAAACATTGCTATAAAGCCTTTTTGGACTAAAAATAGCTATTAATCCTTTTTTGGAGTCGAGAAAATAGCTATATATCCTTTTGAAACTCAGAAAAGACAACTAAATAGCATTACTGAGCTCAACAAAGACAATATAGCTAGTTTTCTGAGCCCAAAAAGGCTGTATAGCTAATTTTCTGAGCCTAAAAAAGGCTATACAGCTATCAGTTTTACTAAGCTCATGGGGGTAATACCCTTCTCACCTCCCATGCTCTTGCATGTATTTATCTATAGAAATAAATATTAATGCTTGCACGTACTTACTTGCTACATACATTATGATACTTACTGGTATCAGCTGTATATTCTATAGGAGAATAGCCAGTTGGAATCAAGTCTTTATCGTTGATCAAAGCTATATCGGCAACGACATTGCATACAAAAGCCTATGCAAATTAATCCATACTTATCAAAAAATACGTTTAATAACATCTAATGAGAAACGAGCAAGCATGCTGAAATTTAGAAGAATTATAGTGTATTTTACGAAACCTCGTGCAGAGCTCACAATTTTTGAAGCAATGTAAATCGATTTTAAAAGCGATTCAATTTGTAGCACGAATCATGATTTTGTGCATAGCAATTGATAGGCATTTGAGATTTTGTTCGTCAAAATTCTTTTACAGCAGGCTGCCTGAAAACTACTTTGGCAGCCACAAGATGAGCGCGGAAAATTATTTTTATGCACAAAATTTCATCAAATCGATTAGAATTGTTTAGTAATAGGGGAAATTTGTTTTAAGCTTACAATTTCTTGAGAGCAGTTAGATGTGTACGACCTGCAATGAAAAGGCGATCTAAATTCACTATATTGACTGATCTAGTTATTCTTGAATAGAGGCCACTAAAGTGTCGCGACGCAGGGTGGATCCCGCATTTAAAGAGGTGGTATCCAACCATATATGCACAGCATAGGAATTCTAAGGAGGGAATTTAGATTTAAAAACCTTCCTAAACCGCCTTTTTTGGGCTCGAAAACGATAGATCAGCGTCAAAAACATTAATATTTGGCGTTTCTGATAATGCACTTTTTTCCTAGATGTAAACAACATTAGAAAATTTTAACTTAAATTAGTAAGACGTATTTTACGATTTTTGTGAAAAATCGCGAATTCTGGGCAATGAAGTTTACCCCCTCAAGATCAAGATCATACTAAACTTCTAAACCAAAATTCATCTGTGATTATTTTCTTCTTGTTTTTATTCCAATTTTGACCTTAGAATGAATCAAAAGTATATTCATTCTAAGGTCAAAATTAGAATAACGACGGTCAGGCCAATATCGCGATTTCTCTTTTCTGGAAGGAGCCCGAAACCTTTGAAGTCAGTTAACTCAAGACGTATTAGACAGGCAAAAATGGCATTTGTACTCACGTTTGGAGGTGGACAACGACATAAGCAAATATAACGATAAATACGGCTGAAAGAAAATAAGCTGTCCTTCCACAGATCCGCATCGATGCTCGAGTCATCAGAAGCCCTAGCAATCTGAAAAATATCGTGTAAAATGGTTGCATGCAGTGGACATAATCAATCAACTGAAGTGTGCACCGATACTTCATCTTCAGCTGATCAGGTGCCTGGTACCGGCGCCGGTACTAGTTTACATATTTATACAAAATAAATACCTACTATTGCCTGCTTTTATGGGAAAATTATTATGTTTGGCTGGCAAGTCCATTGTCGCAGCATGACTAATCCTGAGGTTTGGATGTAAATAAAAACCTTAAAGCGTAATAGTTTAATAGCCTCAAAAAAGTGTTAACGTTAAAATAAAAGAAATCTTGAAGCAAATCGATTAAAATCCTCAAAAAAAGAAGTTAAGACAAAACAAATAAATCTTAAAGCAAATCGATTAAAATAGTTTCAAAAAAAGAAGTTAAGACAAAACAAATAGACCTTTTCCCACAGTATTTAGTTATCTCAAGCACTCCTGTAAAATTATACTTTTTTCTATTTATATTTTTGATTACATTTATCTTATTTTCCCCACTATTCTTCCATTTCTCATTGTAAAGTGCCTAGAGACCAGACATAACATAAGGTAGATTTAGTCACTAGCTATACCAATAGGTGCAGGTGCACACTGCACAGCATGGCCAAGCTGGGAGCTCAAAAGTCTCCTAAGTGTACATCTGCTCTAGACCACCAGAATGATATGATGGAAGCTTCTGTCTTAAGCTAAATTGAGGCAAAAAAATTTTTGTAAATGGATTGTTCATTAAAACCGGTTGAAGGGGTACCTAATTCATATGATGGTATGAACTTTTCAAATAAAATCTACCTCCACTGTCATCGTTTCGGATTCACTCCAGTGTAGTCTGCACTTCAACAATGCTCTTTCACTTTAAATTGAGGAAATAAAATCAATTATGTAAATGTTGGTACCTACCGGCACCGGTACCGGTGCACCATCATATCCCTATAATAACAAGACCTTGAAAGCAAAAATATGCAGAATCCATAAAGAATCGTAGTCTTTTCATTTTAACCTGGTACTGCCGTTTACCTGTTAGAACTCGCGAGCATGTTGATATATTCAAAATAATTTACAATAGTTAGATATCATCTAATATGTAAACTGTAGGCAAAAATTTTTTCAGCATGCAGTAAAAAACAATGTATGTTCTCAATAACTCACCGGAGTGTATCCACTGGGACATCTAGTCTTGTCAGAAACAATGCATATTTCCGTTATGGGAAAATCCATATTAATAAGCGAAGCTGGCTTGCAAATAGAACATTATTGAACATAGTAGTTTAGGTAGGTACCACGGTTTTTTTTTGTACTCGGCAAAGATTTTTCCCGATGTACAAAGACTTTTCGGGACCGTCTTTGTACATGTACAAAGATTTTTGGGAAGACAAAAATTGCAAAAAAGGTCTGAAATTCGAGAAAATTTCGGCGCTTCGCGCCGAAATGAGTAATTGTGTGTTCTATATATCTTTATAATGGCAGAAATTGCATTTCAAAAGTAAAAATGTCAAATTTTTCGGCGCTTCGAGCCGTTTTAAGACGATTCTTAGTGATTTTTGCCCTTAGAGACCCAGAAATTAGCTAAAACACTACGAAGAGTCGAAGAACTCTGTTTTTACCACACTAAAATCGCTGCTGTACCATATTATAGTACCCAAAATTTGTGTGTACAAAATGTACAAAGATTTTTAGGAAGACAAAAACTGTAAAAAGGTGTAAAATTCCCGAAATTTTCGGCGCTTCGCGCCGAACTGATAAATTATTTGTCCTATATATCTTTAAAATGGCAGAATTTGCATTTAGAATGGAAAAATGTCAACATTTTTCGGCGCTTCGCGCCGTTTTCAGATAATTTTTAGTAATTTTTGGCGTCAGAAACCCAGAAATTAGCTAAAATACACTACCAAAGATCGAAAACCCTGTTTTACCGCTCTGAAATCGCTACTGTACTATATTATAGTACACAAAAATTTGCATGTACAAAATGTACAAAGACTTTTGGGGACCATCTTTGTACATGTACAAACGGACCTTGTACAAAAAAAACACTGGTAGGTACATAGGTATAATAAATTGAAAACAAGGAAATTAGTGAAGAGGTCGGAATTCAGGTTAAAACTTATGGATCGAAGCTTAAACACAATGAGCGTGGACAAAAGGTACCGTGTAAAGAGTATTAGTAACTATATGATAGTTTTCACATAAATTCAAAAAAACTTTTAATACTTTTTCACTTGCATGACTTTTGGCTAAAATTTGGTTAGTGGTCCTGTCAAGTAATAGTGCAACGGAAGTTAGATTCAGACTAATTCTGGTATGAGGAATTGAAATCCGAAAGAATTAGGTGGCGGTCGGCATTATTGACCGAGTTACAGGCTGTGGAAGTTCATGTGCTTAAGGATAGGCGAAAAGTGCCTCTGGAAATGTTTCGGAATAGTCTCCGAAGCGTCGGGAAAAAGACTGAGCGGAGTTACCAATGTCTTAGGCTTAGGCTTAGTTACGGGCATTCATATTGATGCCAGCGCATGGGCTAAGTCTGAGTTAAATGGAGCGAAAATTGCAGAGCTGAGCGAAGCGAGCGGAGCAATTTTTGCTCCATTTATGCCTTAGGCTTAGCTCATGTCTGGCATCAATCTGAATCCGCAAGCAATTGCTGTTGCGAAAAGTTGAAAAAAACAGAAAAATACCCCAAACGCCATTTTTTTCCGTTTCGCCTAATTTTTTTCCTTTCGCCTATCCTTAAGCACACGAACTTCAACAGCCTGTGACTCGGTCAATAATGGCGACCGCCACCTAGTGATCGACCGGGGCGACTTTTTTGGCCGGGGCCGGGGCGGTACCGGGGCTGGAAAAAATCCCGGCCCCGGCCCGGGGCCGGGGCCGGGGCTGGCCGGGGTCAGACAAGGAAAATATTATTGCATGACACATACTTGGGGTGGGCATAGGAAAAGAAATAATGAGCGACTGCTCCATTCAGTAGTAAATGGCTAGCGCAAAGTTAGGTGCGCCTTTTCATATCAAGTTTTATTACTATTTATGTCACAAGAAACAAATTTAGTTCAGTGTTTCATTGTCTGAATCATCAATAAAGTCATGTCGCTACTATTAGCACACTCTATATCATTTGAATCTTCGCTACTGCTACTGCTGCTGTAGCGATTGGATGCAATAGGTATTGGATGTAATAAATGAGACATCACACATTCCCATAAGGGGAGGGGTATAACCCCCTCAGGGTCCAAGACACAAGTCACCGTCAGACGATTTTTGGTGAAAACCTTTTGAATTTTTTGAACTTAATTTTTTAGTATGGCAAAAGTGTACCTATCTATTAGAATTTCACGAAGTGGTACATTATTTTAGAATGTGAGCTAGAGTAAATTGAGAAACTATCACAATAAAACATGCATGTAATCGCTTAAAATTTTATGAGGGTCCCTCAGTATACATGTAACGGCTGGAAATCTAGGATAGGGGTCCCTCGCCATTTTTAGAAGGAGGGGGTTAGCGACTAAATCAAAAATGGTAAAAACACATAAAAATAGCAAAAAAAGCGCAGGTTTTTGCCAAAAAATGGGGGAGGGTGATTAAATATTTTCTGACTTTCAAGGAAGTTCGGGGCTTCAAAGCGTCGATGGGGGGTGGCCCAAACCCCTGTAACTTGTATATTTCTCGGCCATTTTCAGGGGAAGGGGGGTACGCGGCTCCATTTTTGCAGCCGCTTACCCCCCTGAAAATCTTTAAAATGGTAGAATTTGCAATAAGGAATTCTACACCTTTTTACAGTTTTCTCCAAAAATCTTTGTACATGTACAAAGATGGTCCTGAAACGTCTTTGTACATCAGCAAAAATCTTCGCCAAATACAAAAAAATTGTGGTTCTAAATGTGATAATTCGGCCTGAATTTAGTTGATAATATTAGTTTGGCGCGAAGTGCCGAAATTTTTATGAGCTTTTGATGGAATTCACACATAAAACTCGACTGAGAAAGCTAAAACAACTTGTACTACAAAATCAGAAATATTACAAAAATTGTAATATGCGAATTAAATCTTGTAATAAGCAACACTGCGCTTAGAATGGAAAAATGGAAAAATGTCAAATATTCAGAAACCCAAAAATTAGCCAAATACACTACTAAAGGCCGAATATGTTCTACCACATCGAAATCGTTACTGTACCATATTAAAGTATACAAAAATTTGCATGTACAAAACAGTGTTTTTTGTATCCGCCAAAGATTTTTCCCGATGTACAAAGACTTTTCAGGACAATCTTTGTACATGTACAAAGATTTTTAAGAAGATAAAAACTGTAAAAAGGTGGTAAATTCGAAAAAATTTTCGGCGCTTTGCTCCGATTTGAAAACTTGTCTGTCCTATATATCTTTAAAAGGGCAAAATTTGTACAGTCGAACTTCGATAATGCGTACACGGGATAATGCGTTTTCTCGCATAATGAGTACAGTATTGCTAGGTCCGGACCGAAAGGCCATGTAAAACATAAGGCAATAGCATGGGATAATGCGTACTCGGTTAATGCGTAATGCGTACAGCCGATTTCATCCATGGGCCCATGCCTGCATGTTAAACTACCCGGCTTAATGCATACAACATGTATTTTTTCACCTCAGATAATGCGATCAGCTCGAAATGTTTGCGTCTCTCTGCTATCTTTGATGTGCATCATTTTAAATTTTGATACATTTTCTTTTTCTACTAAAGTTCCTTGTTTATACGAGTACTTTGGTCAAATTGACTTATGTGTTGTGCGAGCCTGTTTTCTCAAATGTGTATAATTTTTAGTCTGGATCTTTAGCTTTCTTTGAAAAGCTTAGAATTCTAAAGTTTTAGGGGAATTAAGCCTTAAACGAATTGTTATTTTTGATTGGTCATGGCGTTTTCAAAAAACGAAGTTTCTCTGGGGACAAATTTAAAAATGTTGACAAATCACCGCAAGTTCTGTGGTTATGCGAAAACTTTAGGCACATCGAGATGAGTGTTGCGCCTATTTGTTTTTAAAATGTGCATAATATTTAGTTTCGTGACCTGGACGATCTAGGAGAAACAGAAACGGTTCCGACTTCCGAGCTATCAGGATTTAAAACTGAGTATATCGAACATACGAATTTAATGGCACAGGACAATTGTGACACAAAGTTGTTCAGCGAAATGAATGATATCGAAAATTTTTGTGACTTTAAGCGTGAAAATATGTTAAAGCAGACTTGTATTGCTATATTTTTCCTAAAAAAATGATTTTATCGCATAATAGTGTATTCCTTGTTAAAAATCCGGGGTATTCGGATAATGCGTGCACTCGGATAATGCATACAGAAGGGCTTGGTCCCTTGGGTGTACGCATTAAGCAAGTTCGACTGTATTTAGAATGGAAAAATGTCAAATTTTTAGGCGCTTTGCGCCGTTTTGAGACAATTTTAGTAATTTTTGGCGTTAGAAACCCAGAAATTAGCTAAAATATACAATCAAAAGTCAGAAGACCCTGTTTTACCACACTAAAATCGCTACTGTACCATATTATAGTAAGCAAAAATGTTTGAAAATATATTTATATAATATAGCTACAAAAAATTTGTTAGCTCATACAAAGACCTTTTCGGAGATCTTTGTACAAGCACAAGAGGCTCGTACAACAAAATAGAGTCGGCTAATAATAGTCCACCACTTAATTTTCTGGTCCTCCAATTTGGGATTTCATCCCCCCTCAACATTGGACCTTAGGAAACTATTTGAGACATATTAAGTTTATCGGATCGGACGCAATTCTGTAGCGTAGTTTACATTCGCCTATAATTAACCTCCATCCTAATAACTATTACAAAGGAAACGCGTTTTAAAGCCCGTGGTTCCCATTCAATTGAATGTAAAAGTGTTTTTTGTAAAAATAGTTTGTCGAAAACGCACAATTTCCAACTAGAAATAGAACGTATTTGTCAACTCTAAATCTTTTAGCCATGGGTATGAATGAATGAGTTAAAAGTAGCATTTAGTTTAAATAAGTTAAGTGGAGGAATCAAAAACATGCAGACATTTTCCTGAACATTTTTTCAGTAGAGGATTAAGTAAGTATACATATGGTCTAATCAGTACAGTTCTCAAAATTAATACTTGCTCATTGATAAATAAGTGCCAGTATCACAGCCTGTATCAAAATACGAATTACACTAAATTTTTCCCGGCCCCGGCCATTTTTTGACCTTGCCCCGGCCGGGGCCGGGGATGCTCAAAAATGGCCGGGGATTGCCGGGGCCGGGGCCCCGGTCGATCACTACCGCCACCTAATTCTTTCAAATTTGAATTCCTCATACTAGAATTAGTCTAAATCTAACTTCCCTTGCGCTACTGCTTGACAAGACCACCAACCGAATTTTAGCCTGCCTTTCCGTCTCTTTTTTCAACTTCTAGATATGTTAAATGTTTCTACTCAAAACATCATAAGATAGTTTTTTAACTTTGTACATCCGTAATTAGGTCGTAAAACGTCTTTTTTCATTCATACTTTGGTCCTTCTCATGTTTTTGAAAAATTTTGGTCGTGCCCCCCCCGCCCAAACTAAATCCTGAATGCATGCCCGCCAAGGCCTGTATCCAGGGCAGGGTTGGCAAGACTGAATTTTTAGAATCTGGGTTTTTTTGGTTTTTTTGTAGGTTTTTTTGGGTGCAAAAAATCATTGGGTTTTGGGTTTTTGGGTTTTTTATCCACAGGATACCAATTCTTCAAATAGACTTAAATAAATACTGCAAGTGATTCAAATTGTATTAACAATCTTTTTTGTTTGCTTTATGCTGTTCCTTTGACTAGTAAAGGCCAACCAACCTCAGTCTGGTCAACACAATGCCCATGCTCAGAAATCTCAGCCCCAAGCTTACAATTGTCATGCCATGCTGCAAAACAGGGCGCTTTTATTCAGCCACCTCAATAGCCAACACTTTTCAGAGTTCGACCAATTTTCCTATTTCCTAATATTTTTTTTGAGAGCCAGTGCATTTTTTTATTAGAATCTGGTAATGTCCGAGCATTGAAGAGAAAGATATATACATATATGTGGCAGTCGCAAGGAACGATAAATGACATTAGTTCCGTTCGTGATCTGGATGTTTATATTTCCCATAATCTCAATTGTAAGGAACATTTAAATCACATAATTAAAAAAAGCTGTTTCTCGTTGTTTTCTAATACACAAAGCTTTTCTTTCTCGTGATAAAGATATTTTAGTTAGGGCCTATACTACTTATGTAAGACCGATGCTTGAGTATTCTGTTTCTGCATGGAATCCATATTATGCAAATGATATAAATCGTCTTGAAAATGTTCAACGTTAATTGGCACTTATTCACTTTAACCTCTATCGAATTTTTTCTTTCTTTTTTTACATTAGGTTAGGGTATATACAGCATTATGATATATCTATCATATGATATAATCCTTGATTTTCTTCAGTTTTTTTTCTTTTATTTCTCTTCATTTTCTTCAGATTCATAATCAACTTTTGCAATAATTTACTTGATCATATATAGGAAAATGTAAATGTGTTTTAAGCTGCTTAGGTCGAAGTTGCTCCTGCTTAGGTCAATGTATAGATGCTTAGGTCAATGTATAGATGCTTAGGTCAATGTATAGATGCTTAGGTCGATGTATAGATGCTTAGGTTGATGTATAGATGCTTAGGTCGATGTATAGATGCTAAGTACCATTCCCTCATTACTTCGTTTTTATTTCTTACAAGAAGGTGGCTTAGCCGATTGGTAACATGTTGCGCTGTAGAGCAATAGGTTGGAGGGTCAAAACCTGTCACATGAAAGTTATTTTCTGTCTAGGGAAAACTCGTGTGAGAACCCTGATGTTAAAAAAAGATTAAAAAAATTCACCCTGTATATACCCTAATGTTAAAAAAGATAGAAAAAATTCGATAGGGGTTAAAGTGAATAAGTACCCGTAAATGTACTAAACGTCTTTTGGTTTTCATAGCAATTTAAACTATCTTGAACGTCTGAAGCTTCTTAACCTACCGTCATTAGAACTTCGTCGTCTTCACATATGTCTATGTCTCATGTATCAAATTATTAACTGTTTATCTTGTATTGATGCTAATGAATTTTTCATTTTTAGTTCCGGCATAACCCGATCCGAAAAACGTCGTAAACTTAGGTTACCAGTTGTCCGCTCCAATGCTCACCTCAACGATTTTTCCCAATGCTACCTCAAAATTTGGAACTCCTCACCTGATCATGTGGTTGCTTCTCCTAACGTTTGTTTGTTCAAAAAAGAGCTCCTAAACATTGATTTTACGATTTTATTGTTGGGCATACCTAGTTTATCACTTCCGTGATCTGTATGTCCTTTTGTTCAGTCGCTGTTTTATCACGTCTTCGTGTTTTATCTAATTTCGTGTATTTTCCTGGACAATAAACATTTTCTTGTCTTGTCTTGATTTCAATCGAGTGATGCCATTCACGGTGTGTAATGGCATCACTCGATCAGTTAACTCGGTAAAGCTAAAATACCTGAATCTCGCTTAAATTTGAAAATGTATTGTTTTGCAAATAGACTCCCTCCTCTTTGGAATAATTTGCCAGAAGAAGTTGTAAATGCCCCGAACTTTCCCTCCTTCAGCAGTCGTTTAGAGAAAATTAGTTTTACCTTAGACTATAAGTAAGTGCAAACCGCCTTTATAGTCCTTGCGCAGGTTATTGATATTATATTTCATTGCATCGACGACATTTTAGTGTATTTACTCTGATTCTCCCTTTTTTAATTTGACCAAATTTGTATTAATTCCGTCTCTGTCTAAACTATATTTCTATCAATATTAGCTGGATAAAGTGGTTGCTCTTTGATTGTTTCGTATCTTGCGGCTGTTGGAAGTATAATCAGCTACTGTATGTAGCTCTAGTTGTCATTTCCATAAAAACCCAATAAAACCCCAAAATTCAAAATTTTCAAATCTGGGTTTTTTCTATCCCTGATCCAGGGAAGGATAGGGTGGCACGTGCCCCCCGAAATTAAATGTGATAATAATTTTTTCCTCCACTCCCCTTTGCTTTTTAGCCAACATGGCAAAAATTTTCGGCGCTTAGCTCCGAATTGTTCAATTACTACAACAATAGTCTAGGTATATATGTAGTCCCAACCACCGTTTTTTCCACTTTTTGGTCTATTTGTCAACCAAAATTTTAGGAAATGGAAAAATTTTCGGGCTTGGTTGGCATTTGTAGAAAATTTTTGTAATGTTAAAAATGCGTTTTAGAGAGGTAAAACTTCACAAATTTTTTCGGCGCGTCGCGCCGAATTGATTTAATTCTTACTTGTTATTAATATTTAAGCCGCGCCGCACCAATTGCAGCATTTTTGTCGACAATCTTGTCTAGAACTTCACTACGATTAAAAATCCTCATCTTCTGCACGGATTTGGTTAGTTTTTGTCATGCAAAAATGCGTTTTAGAGGTAAAACTGCAAAATTTTCGGCGCTTCGCGCCAAATTGATTGAATTCTTGCTTGTCAGTAATAATTAAGCCGCGCCACGCCAATTGCAGCATTTTTATCGACAAATTGGTCCTGGGACTTCACTACGATTGAAAATCCTTACCTTATGCACGGGTTTGGTTAGTTTTTGTAATGCAAAAATGCTTTTTAAAGAGCCAAAATTTCAAAATTTTCTGCAGCTTCGCGCCATTCGATAAATTATGTACTAATATATCAGCAAAGGCTTTGAAAATGAGTGCTTTGATTTTCAAATGTTTTGAATCACGTGATCCTAAAATGTTGGTTCTTGCTTTTAAGAATTATATTCGGCCTTTAGGAGAGTATGCTCCAACTGTATGGAGCCCCTATCTGCTTTCTGATATCAACAGGGTTGAACGGGTACAGCGAAAATTTACTAAAAGGTTAATTGGATATATGGGACTTTCTTATGATGAAAGGTTAAAAGCCTTAAATTTAGAGAGGCTTGAACTCCGTAGAATTTATTTTGATTTAATTGTTACGTATAATATTATTCACAATAATCTCTTGCCTTCTGAAGATTTTTATAAGTTTTATGGTCATTCGCGTACTAGAAATGCATTTGCAAATCAGATCTATTTAGAAATTTTCGACTTGATTGTAGAAAGTATTGTTTTGCTACTAGATCAGCTAGAATTTGGAACGATCTTCCACAATATATTCGAAGTTCTCCAAATGTTGAGACATTTAAGAGAAATTTGAAAAAGGTTGATTTCGGGAATTTTTCGATGGGGCACACGTGAGCGTAATCTATTTGCCTGTGTGTCCAGGACATTTTGCATTTTATTTTATTTTACTTGCGACTTTTGTTTTACCCTTGTGTTTTTTTCCGAATAAAGTATTAGTATTAGTATTTAGTTTTAATTGTCAAAAGCGACTTCAGAATTCGCTAAAATGCTTTATTAAAGGAAGGAAATTCAAGTTTCAACAGAAATAACATATATTGATCGTGATATTTCTTGTAGAGCGCGAAATTTTTGCACAAAACGTGCATCAAACACCGCTATCGCATGTGTAAACGCTGATTTTTTAACCCAGGCGCTCTATTTTTAATGTTTTAGACCTCCAAAAAAAGGTAGAAAAGGGTCGGAAAAAGTGGAAAAAAATTTTGGGTCCGGTCTATAATGTCAACCAAATCGCTGGGAAAAAAACGATGGTCCCAACCCAAGCGCGCGATTTAAACACTCCATCTTTAGTCTTTATACAACCTAATGCATATTTTGCATCAATATATCTTAACAATTTGATGGTGCCTCCCAGCCCCGGAACAAAATCCTGGATGCAGTGCTGGCTACATCTTTGCCCAAATATTCATTTCTCCAGTGTCCGATTAAGCTCGCTCGTCGTTTGGATGAGGATGCATTGAACCCACAGTAATAGTAAATGTACTTGGTATTTTGCAAAGGCAACTACCTACTCAAACTAGACTTCAAATTGCTAAAATCACACGATTCTAAAATAGACGATGCAAACATTACATATTTACTGCCGTTTCGGTCTCCAAAATTTCGGACATCGACTATTTCTGCCTCCAGATTTTATTTCTCTTCTTCATAATTTGCCTTTTTAGAATTCTATCAAACGGATGTTTCCGTTTGCGAATTTTATATCTATTTCTGCTCCCGGATTTCATATTTCCCCTACGTAATGTAAAGTATGTAGGTAGGTATACATATGTTCTGAACCGTTACAGTGCAAGTATACATAGTACATACCCCTACCATGCAAATTAAAAAGTGTAGCAGCACGTGCAACACTATGTATTTGTTGTGCGCTTTTGGAGCGCATTTTCACTTTGCCGCTGATAGCGACTTTTGATATTGTGACGCTAACGCATGCATTTGGTTCGGTACATATCGATAGATTTGGATGTAGTGAACGACTGCAGTTGATGCCATTTCTGTGCAGCTAGCATCGTTACATGTGCCCACGCTGCCAGCTCCATGGTTTAAGTCCCCCTCTTTTATTTTCAAAACACATATGTATACCTTTTTCAACTGAAAACGGGCATGGGAACCGGCACCTATGGAGAGCGAGGTAGCACTGAATTGATATTATTACATATGCACCTATTAATCATGCACATACATAGGTACATCTTCACGTTTTTCTTTCTGGCTTATATTTCTTGTGCTTTGCAAACTACATATGTATGTACCTCTATGCCTAATGATCTTGTGCCTATGTAATCTGTTTTGTGTTTATGTAAAATTACGTACCTATATGATATGTAAAAACTTTTAATATGCCAGAGAAGCAATTATTTTAGTATCTCAAAAATTAGACAAAAAATCAAACAGGAAAAAAGGGAACTTGCTCTGACAGAACTGCGGTTTGTTAGGATTCAAATATTGTTGGCCTTTTCCATTACAAAACTGTTTTCTATTTATCGCCAAAACAATGACATCCGGTAGTTTCAAATGGTTTTTAGGCCGGGTATGTATTTCGTTGACATGTACCTTTTACCGAGGGTTAAGTATGTACATATGTAAGTTAGCCTAAGATCCCATGAGCTGTAAGCAGTTGTGCATAAAGAACGTTTTCGGGTCTGTGCGATTTCATAGCTAATTAAATTACGTTCGGTCTGGAACGTTTTTGGTTCAGTGCGTTTTCACAGCAATTAGGATCACATTCGGAATCGGACCCTTGCACAACTGATTTCAGGTTCGCCAAGGAAGTTGTATCCTTAGTACCCCAAGTGAGCTTGCTTGGGGGTCGGATTAAGTATCAGACCCCAGCTTGTAACCCTACGGACTGTTACAAAAGGTACCTACTGTAGAGTCCTAAACTTAAGTGCTGCCACTGGCAAGTGTTCGGTCGCTTGCGCGAGCCGAACCAGTGCTCAACCAAAAAAGAAATTGCACCACTTCATCTACATAGAGATGACGCATCAAATATACATATGTACGGATTTGAGCGCAAAAAGAGCTATGAATAGCTCGAAGCTCGATTAGCGTGTAGTGCACTGCACTTACACTACCTACCCACATACCTATAGTCCATTTCACGAAACTCATGTGCATAAATCAGAATTTTTGCGTCAATGTAAAGCGATTACAAAGCGGTCTAAAAACTGAAACAACATTTACGATACCTACTGTGCATACCAATTGTTAAGCACATAAAGTTCTGTTTTGCTAAATTGTATTACTGTGGGCTGCCTAGAGAAGTCTCTTTTCGTTACCGCTCACCAAACGCTAAAAACTGATTTCCATGACCCAGGTTTAGTGAAATATAGACTATTAATATGACATCATTATGAAAAAAGGAAGGCAAGGAATAATGAGAAAGAATAAAAGATAAATAAAAAAGAATAAAAGGTAAATTAGCAGGAAACATGCTGGTATAGGTAGTAAAAATGAAATAGAACAATTTTACGACGGAGCTGTTTTACTGTGCAAAAATATATTAACTTTACGGACACAATAACGCGCAAGTGCACAAGGCTTTAAAAACAATTTTGTAGGTACGTATGCATAAACAAGTTTGAGCGACTTTTAGCGCAGTTCAGCAGATGAGGAAAGAGCGTATGAGGTGATACCTAAAGTACAGGGAAAAATTTAAAATGCAGGAAGTCCCAGAATGCACTTCAACATGCATAAGTATCGTTTCCACAATTTAATATTGCTGGTGTTTATTAAACATGCAGAAGTCAAAAAAGTAGATTCATAAGAGGAGCCAAGTTATACATCTTTAATGACGATCTTGTGCGCACGTAATACATATGTAAGTTTTTAACTTTATAGATTGTTTTCGTCAGTTATACCACACCTTTTTAATAATAATACGACTTTGTGTAGATTAAATTTTGAATAATCACATGATCAAGCTGAGTCAGAAAACTTTTTTATTTATTCATATCTAATTCAAATAATCCAATTTCATAAAATTTAATTTACTATCATTTCATGCCACTTTTTTCTGAAATTATACTACAGTAAGTAGACATATTCTGACTACAAGCGATAAATTTCCCAGGATCGTCAATGTAAACGACAGAGAAACGCATTAAAAGCCTTCATAGAGATCGAGCGGTCTCGCCTCGGAGTCCTAACTTCCAGAAAGACCAACAAAAGCAGTTTACACTACTGACCTAAACAAATTCAAAGTAGTTTGCTGACAGAAATTAACGCGAAAAAGTCCAATCAGTTATGGAACGGAAACGAAGTGGACGCATAGTGCATGCGATTAGTTCACGACTTAATAAAAATTAAGCGGTAGATACGTATAGGATACGAGAACGTAATAAAGGTAACCTATGTACCTATGTATTTACACAACACGTACATACGAAGTTGGTACCTAAGACTATTACTGCGTAAAGATTAAGTAAGTATTACACTATTGAAAATATGTATGTAGATGTCGCAGAACTCAAACAGTAGGAAAATCACATTGCAAAACAATTATGTCACATAGTCTATTTCGTACGTATTGTCATCGCGGATTTTAGAAAATACAAAATATAGTCCGTTCCATTCCAAATCGCCCATTTCCGCTTCACGGCTTATTACTGCACCTAAGTATTTTACGGTTTAGGTCGCTGCGGCAATTTGTTAGAGGCACCATATGTTAAGCAAGGCACATTAAACATCAATAACAAGAGTTCGAAGCTACCAGCCGCTACGGGAGCGTGATTAAAGAAGGCATTTGCGTAGTGAAAAACAAATATAGTAACAAGATTTTAACAAAAATGGGCCGTTTGGAATATAACAGACTATATCAGCGACAGAGTTTCAAACTTGTGCCAACGAGTGATAAGAATTTTTTAACTTTAAAACCAAGCTAAAATTGCTAACGAGTCTGACTGCGGTTTATGGATCTAAAAATCGATAAGTTTATGAGTATAAATTTGGAATTTTTAAGCCTAAAAATAACAAATGTACGATCACGAAAGACAAATAATGATTTTAAGATATTCAACGTCAGTAACGGAACAAAAATTAAGAATATTACGCGAGCTTTACATTCGTTCAAAAACGGAGACTAAAAGATCGGAAACAAATTGACGACTCAATTTATTTTATTTGATATCGAAACGTGCATTCTCTTTAGGAAAATTAATAAGCAGAAGAAACGTGGAAAAGATTATTAATGTTTAATAATATGCACGACAAACCGTACACGATGAACAAAAAAGTGCCACTTAGATCTACATACATACTCACATCGTAAATTTGTATTGCCTGACAACATAAGGCTTTATCCAAACTTTTCCATCAGCAGCCTTGAACATTTTAATCTGTGGTTTGAGCAAACCACTTCGTACGGGCGGTACGACAGATTCGGAATTTTTCGGCGTTTTACTCACCGATCCTACAGTTGAAACAGTTGCATATTAAGTAACAGTGCCATAGATGCAGTGAAATTAACTAAGAAATTAATTAGTGATAAGCGTCTTAACTTATGATTTTCGGAATTAACGAACAGCTTAATACCAGACATGATTTGGGGGTTTACCACCATAGGTGGGCAGCACCGAAATTCTGGGGGGGGTGAAAAAATTTCTGGGGGGGTGAAAAAATTTCTGGGGGGGGGTGAAAAAATTTTTAAAGGTTAAAAAAATGGTCTTAAAAGTGGTCGTATGGCAAAAAACACCATTTTTCGACGTTTCTCATCAAGCTCTATCCAATGGCATCAAAAAATTGCTGAAAAAGCAAAAAAAAATTTTTCTGGGGGGGGGGGGGTAGGGTATTTTGATTTCTGGGGGGGTATTTCAACTTCTGGGGGTGTATACCCCCAAACTCCCCACGCCCATGTGTGTTTACCACCATACATGGGCAGCGAGAAAATTTGAAGGGGGTCAGGATGAGTAAAATTTCCAAAAATGTTACTACAAACAGAATTCTGGGGAGTCTGTAGTTATCTGGGGGTTCAACTTCTGGGGGAATACGACCATACGTGGGCAGCACCAAAATTCTGGGAGGGGGTGCAAGAGTTTTCAAAGGTCAAAAAATGGCCTTAAAAATGGTGGCATGGCGAAAAAATTCCATTTTCCAACGATTCTCATCGAGCACTATCCAGTGGCATCAAAACATTGCGAAAAAAACAAAAAAAATTAAATTGAATTCTGGGGAGGGGGTGCACATTTTGGTTCCTCGGGGGAGGGGGCGCACACTCCCAAACCCCCCACGCCCAGGTGTGAATACAACCGCCCATGTACATCTGTGATTGCTACTCCCTTAAAATGTTTTCATCTACAAAATTTTTGATTTTCCACAAAAAAAAATCGCACGCTGCGCATTATAAACACCAGAGCTTAAGAGGGAGCTCGAGCTCCCTACCCCTAATAAAAAAATTTTTTTCATTGAGTTTCCTGAAGGAAAAAATTGAAAATGTTTGGAGTCAACGGAGACAACTACTAAATGAAGTTTTAGCACATTTTCAAGCTATTTCAAGTCAAAATTTTCCGGGCGTCGCGCCAGATGTCTTATTTTTTCTATAATGTTTGTCTTTTGCGAAGCCCGACATGACCTATACGTATTGAATATGTTGGAATTTTGAATCATGAATTTCAAATTATCGATTTATCAATTTCCGTGTTTAAAAAGGCGCAAAATGGGGTAAAAAGCTCGTTATTTTAAATGAAACTTGGCTAGCTATAATAAGTACCTTATCTATTAGCGCAATGAAGACTTTTTTAGGTAAAAGTATACGCTTTTCAGCCTATTTCGAAGTAAAAATTCTAAAAATATTCGGCGCTACAGGCCGAATGTCATAGTTACTATTTAGCCCCAAACGTACGATTAAAACACTCCACAACAATCCGAGAAAAAGTTAAATTTTTTAGATTTTTTTCTTCACTGCTCCATCGAGCTCGACGAGAAACGCTCAAAAACGCCTTCATTTTTGCATACAAGCTCCTAATAGTCTTCGAAATACTTAAGTTCAAAAAATTTTAATCCGCCTCGCGAATCCTGGTTACCGCACTGATCAAAAACGATTAGTTTGCTTATAAATTTAATAAGTGATATTTTGAATCAAATCGAACTACATAAATTAGGGCTTATCAAAAAGGATTTTTCGACAGCTTTGCTAATCAATCCTTTATACCGCTTCCAATGCACAATGACTGATGTTGAAACAAAATGAAATAAATACTAGTTAAGTAGGTGGAACAGCAGTATAAGCTTATATATACATGACGTAAACGCTCTATTACGTGAATAACTTCTTGAATATTTCATGAGAATTAGGAGTCAATAATTTATAACAGTGGTAGAGAAAAGGATTCATTCAAAAATTAACTGGCTTAACCAAAATGTGAAAATGTTATCTTTTAGCACATATTTCAAATTTCACACACCTGACTTTATCTTATCCACTGCGCGTTTTTAAGGAAAAAAATAGTCTTATTATAGACTAGGTTTATAATATGTCCTCATATTATGATAAAAAATCCTTCGCTCATGGGCAAAGAAAGCAGGCCACACATACAAGAACGTTTTATAAGCCGATTCTGTAAAAAAAATTTTCAAGAAGAATTTTGAATAAAAAATAAATTATTTATCACAGTTGCCATAGCAAGTTTTTTAATTTACTTGATTTCGAAGATGATTCCGGAGTGGAAGAGTCGGTCGCGTCTTTTGACAGTGCTGCGATGGCGCGTACGGGGACACCGGATGATTTAGTTTCACTAGTACTTATAGAATTTTTTGACTTTGATACAACAAGTTTCGATGCTTTAGGAGTTTCCACGCGATCAACCGGTTTCGTAGGCAATTCTTAAGAACACAGTTGTCATAATAAGCAAATAATATTAGAAAAAATTCATTATTCATCTGAATTTGCGGCCAAACAGTAGTCATATACGCTCAAAAGTCGCAACAATATTTTCGCCAAATATTAAGACGAAAATAAGTCGGCTTTGTTAATTATTATGCTGCCTCTAAGATAAATAGTCTAAATCAGACATGCAAAGCATAGGAATTCTAGGGAAGGAGGTATGGGTGCGGGTGAAATTTGAGGTCCCTTTCTGGGCTAAAATTGACGGATGTGCTTTAAAAACATCGTTTTTCGGAGTTTCTGACGATACTCTACCTTTCTAGAGCAGGGAAACAAAGAAAATTGAAAAAACCACAAAAAAATTGAATTGAAGGAAATGTAACCAAAAAATGAGTATGTAGTGCTAAGCGCCGAAAATTTGACATAGTTTAACAGGCTAAAAGCAACTGATAGCTCTTATACGAAATTTTCGGAATTTTTGGGAAATAGCGAATTCTGGGGGGAAGAAAAAATTTCTGGGGGGGGGTAAAAACTTTTCTGTAGAGGGGCAAGATCATGTAGTCTGAATGTGAAACAGCTTGATGCTGCAAATCTGAATTTTTTCATTCATGTGGATGATTATGTCAACAGAATTTCGCAGTCCACTAAAACAATGTAATGCGTGAAAGAACAGAGAAGAATACGTATTCTTGAAAGGAATTCTGGATCTTTTTCCTGAATCCCATAATGGCCGCAGTGCTGCAGGCAAACAACTTGCCTTCTGAATTATGGGACGAAAAATTTAAGCCAGATATCTCGACAACTACTCGGAGATAGAAGAATAAATAATGCTAAGTTCGAGCGTTCCTAAGCCAGCTCTGTAAATCAGAGGATAAATCCTATAATTTGAAAAAAATTCTTTCTATTTCAATCGCATACAAAAATGTCATTCAAAATATGTGGAATATTTTTTTAACTTGTGTTATACTCAATTCTGGTGCATTGCAAAGAAAAACAATACAGAAAATGAATAATTCTGCACGAAGCGCCTGACAATTTTGACACACCTACAATGTCTTACTCATATTTGGGGTGTTTTGAAGAGAAAAATCAGACAAAAAAATTAAATCTGACACAAACCGCCTTCAAAGTTTGAGCTCATTAGCTGATAAGTATGACTAAATGTATTCTGACGATCTTTCAATCAAATAGGCTTCAAGAATTTACAGTTTTTCCTTTACTTAAAGTCGTAGAAATACTCATACGATCTGAATTGGGAAAGTCCTTTTCAGCTATGCGCCTGCAGTGATGATCTCCGCGAAATTTTCAATTTTCCAAACTGCTAATAAACGTGCTGTTTCAAGCGTTTTTAGAATACCTAACATTTTTAAGCCTAACAAGGGACTTCGAAAAATTTTTAGAATTTCCGTGCTGCAATATACATGTATGCTGACAAGCTGTGACGTATGCATGTAACAATAAAAAACCAAACTATTATGTATTTGGTGACATGCAAAGTGAATAGAATAGATACGTAGGAGTTAGTGAAAAAGCGAGTCGGAGGAATGATTAGGTCTTAAAATAAGAAATACGTCTGCCCAAGCAAAGCATATAAAAAAGTAACATACATGATTTTTGGGAGAGGGATCTCACCCCCCACACAGAATTTTTTCTACCCCCCCCAGAATTCGCGATTTTTCGGAAGTCTCCAAAAATTTCCTGAAAATTCTTAGAAAAGGTGCTTTTTAAAGCGTTTTTGGCAATCTATTTGCTCAAAAGGCATTTTTTATGTTTTTATGCTTTGGAAAGATATAGCATCGTCCGAAAGGCCAAAAACGACGTTTTTGACGCGCACTCACCACTTTTAAGCCAAAAAAGGAACTTAGAATTTCACCCCCAGAATTCCCATGCTGTGCACGTCTGATAAGAATTGATGAAAACTGAATATTCAAAAAACAGACAATAACAACCACTCGATCTGGCCGACCAGCAAACCAATAATCTTTATCCGGCAGCACTGGCTCTTTGAAAAATGCAAAAAATACTTAGGAACGCTCAGCGGCGATCTTGAATTTTCGTAAGGGAGCGGTGGCCAACTTTCCCCTAAACAGTCAAAAATAGTTCTAAAATCCGCAATTTACGAGCAAAAAAGGCGTTTTCCGCTGCTTTTTGATGTCTAATTTCGCTCAGAATCATACTTAGTGTAGGATTTCGATTGAAAAATTCAAAATTTTTGAATATTCTGTATAAGAAAGAGCTCAATTTATCCGAATTTCATTAAATTATATGAAAATTTGGGGCGAAACGCCATAAAATCTGTGAAATTCAAATAGGATAATGGCTAGTGATGATTAAAATTACTGTTCTGAAGCCTAAATTTCTCGATTCCTATGTCGATGACTTCAAGCATTCGAAAGGAAAACATAATGACTTTCCTCGATTTTGGACTAAATGCTGCCTTATTTCCACCAGGCAGATTCCCTATTCACCTTTGAAGTTCCCACTATCATACTAGTTCCAATCACCTTGACCATTTTTACGTTTATACTGTCTATTTCGATCATATCAGCTTGTTAGAAGCGATATTATACATATACTAATAAGTTAATGCAATTTGGCCAATTAAATCAAACAATTTAGAGGCGGATCTGGGATTTTATGACGAGGAGGGACAGAACCAAAAGTTTTACAAAAACTGTCAAAAATTGTGCTAAAAATCCGGCCTTTATGCTTAAAGTACATAGGTAGCGGTTTTTGCCGTCTTTTGATAGACAGAATCATTTGTGATCAGAAAAAACTAAGAGATTTTCGAAAGTTTTCAATGAAAAACGCACAAAATTGGTGCAAAAATTCGCACGAAGCACCAAAATAATACTCGCAAAAATCCTTGTTTTGTACATAGACTACTCTTCTTACGTAGTTTTTCGAGCGCCAAGAGAGTCAGCATCAGACATGCATGTGGGGTTTGGGGTCTAGATTCCCCAGAATGTAATAATGGACAATTTGTGTGGAAAATGAGGTAAAATGAAGGTCGAAAAGCGGATGAAAATTGAAGGATTTCTTCAAAAGTGCTTTAAATTGACCTGAAGCTGGGTAATTAAATAATTGTAACGTTATTTTAGCGTTTAACCAGTTTTTAAGGTCATTTTGGCCCGAAGAAGCTCAATTTTCGACCCGACTAGACTGGCTAATCCCCCCTCCGATCGGCCATGCTGTGCACCTATGGTCAGTATATATCATTAATGAGTACTAATCGACGCGAAGCGCCGAAAAATGTCATAAAAAACGGCTAAAATCGTCAAAAATACATATCATTATCTGTCGCACCCAACCCCCCCCCCCGCCCCTCTAAATCCAAATTAGAAACAATTAGATTAATTATCAATCAATTAATCAATTAGAACTGGTCAAATTGTATTTAGCAAACCTCCCAGCGCGGCACCAGGAACCGTCGTTTTGTCGGTGACCGACGAAAATTTGCCAGCAGCTGGCGACCAGACGCGATGTTTCCGGCGGTCAGTGGGCTGCCGACTCGACGACTTTTTTGCATCTTTGCCCTCATCTGACGACGATTTTTTGTTGAAAATATGCAACTGCTTAAAGCTGCCTCTACACTGATGCAGACGACGACTCGTACGCGAAGCGACCGTTTTACGAGCAGCCGGATCGACAATGGGCGATGAGGATCCAACGTTGACAGCCTGCAATGTAAAACGTGTGAATCCCAAGAATCCGGCGGACCCCTCCCTAATCGACAAATACCCAGAATTGAGTTGTTCATAGGTACTATTTTTGGCAATTCCGTCCCATCGGACTACCCCACAATTTAGTTGCTGTGCTGCCCATCATGCTTCTAAGAGGCAGTCGTCGTACAAATGAAAAGGCTTTTTTGGGATAACAATACAGTAATTTTAGCACTTTTTACCCGCTTTTTCCGTGGAAAATTCTTAGAACTTTCGGCGTCAAATATCAAAATTTGTGTCCATTTAGCTCCAGGTGGGCCATCTTAACAGTACATACTTCTTAGTGCTTCAAATCAAATGCTGTAGCATTGTCTTCGTTACAAAATTTCACCAATCCTGATTTCAGCAGCTGCTACTTTTTCAAGTCTACCAATAAATTAACGCGGTAAATAAAAAAATCACAATTTAGCACTGTTCACGGCTATTTGTGCATAAAATTAGCTCACAATTCTACTCGAAATATGATTCGTAGCGTATTTACGCTTACAGGTCTATTTAGCTTACATTTGGAGAGCGTATTATCACTTTTCATCCTGTTTAGCAAACAATACTAGATATATGCTCATAATTCTACGTAAACTTTTACTGAAAATTCGCTAAAATATTGCCGAACTTATTAAATAAATATTATGATGAAATATTTTTCTAGAAAAGATGGTGCAAATGACTCTTGACACTTTGTTTTCACGTTCGAGAAGAAGCCTAAATTTATGCATATGCATAATATGTATACGTATCAGTGTTTTTTTGTACAAGGTCCGTTTGTACATGTACAAAGATGGTCCCTGTAAGTCTTTGTACATTTTGTACACACAAATTTTTGGGTTCTATTATATGGTACAGTAGCGATTTTAGTGTAGTAAAAACAGAGTTGTTCGACATTTGGTAGTGTATTTCAGCTAATTTCTGGGTTTCTGAGGGCAAGAATCACTAAGAATCGTCTTAAAACGGCGCGAAGCGCCGAAAAATTCGCCATTTTACTTTCCAAATGTAATTCCTGCCATTATGAAGATACATATATAGAACAAACAATTACTCATTTCGGCGCGAAGCGCCAAATTTTTGTTGCATATTTCAGGCTTTTTTTTGCAAGTTTTGTCATCCAAAATTTTTGTACATGTACAAAGACGGCCCCGAAAAGTCTTTGTACATCGGGAAAAATCTTTGCCGAATAAAAAAACGGTGGTACGTATTTAGTAATACATATGTATGTTGTATGTAATGCATAAAACACTTTGCTTTTACAAAGGCATTTCTTATACCATCGTCCTGTACAAAAAAGTGCGTGTTAATACTTCTTTTCTGAACATTGCTTAGTTTAAATTGACATAACTAAGACCCAAACCGTCAGCAGAGGTACTGGATTTGCTACAAAGAATTTAACGTACAATTTGCAGATTGAATCTCGTGATAATCACTGATTTGCTTATGAATTCAATGTGTTTATAAGGTTGTTAATGAATAAGTTTGATTATTTTTTATTCTGTAGTACAAACATATACGTTCTTTCGTTGCTTCGAGTCGTATATTGACTTTCTAAAAATCTTAGAAACCTACCAGCAATTGTACAGTTTGCTTTTATGCAAATGTAGCAACTACATTTATACGGCAGACTTCGAGATATGTAAGTAGAACATTTTGTAACAAAGGCAGTTTTAATACATTCCTTGGACTCTGTGCATAAAATTTTGTTCAATATCTTCAATAAATAAGTTTTAATTTAATTTAATAAATATAATAAATATTTAATAACATAATGAATAAGAGCGAATTTAGGGGACAGCAAAAGGCTGCCTGCTAAGCCAAATCGCTCCAGCGAGAGATTTTTTCACTAATTCTGAGCTCTGTGATGATTTTCAGTTACTCAGCTAAAGCATCTTGCAACATATAATGTGATTCATTTTTCGCAACAGCCTTTATTTAGTACATTTTATAGTATAGCAAATAAATACATTCGAGGGTCCAAGTTTAAGCTCAAACTATGCCAAATTCCTAAACATTACACTCATTGCACACTATTATACACTGTCATCAATGTCAACCATCTTATCTGCCTTTACGTCAATGAAAGCAGAGGTATTTTTTCAACAGACTTCTACGCAAAAGCAAAAATTAATAGAATTACCTCCGCCAGCTCCTGTTTTACTGTCTCCCCTGTCGCTTTTTGTTCCTTCGACGCAAGTAATTTAGGTTTGTCTTGAATAGATTTTGTAGTCACAGCCTTCTTAGAATCCGCCATCAGCACTGACAGAGGCAGTGAATCATCTTCGCTGGTAGGATCTAGCATCCACATTTTCTCTACCATTTTTTGCTCAGCCTAAAATCAAATCAAGCGCACAAACGAATAACTAAATTATTTCAAAATGTTGCATATGCATATAAAATGTAATAGAATAGCGTGAGTCTTAAATTAACTTAACTTGACTTAACTTACCTAACTCTTGAACATCGTGGGAATTCTAGGGATGAAACCATAAATTTTTTTCCAAAGTACCTTTTTGGGCTCAAAAACAGTGGATACGCGTCAAAAATAACATTCTTTGGCGTTTCTGACAATGCTCTATATTTGTAGAACGTGAAAACGAAGAAAATTTCGAAAAAATATCAAAAAATTTGAGCAAGTTGGACAAAATATGTTCAAAGTATGAGGCACGAAGCGCCGAAAATCAAACACTTTTGAATAAAAGTATAGCTAAAAACGCATAAAAAAGCATCTTAACAATGATTTTTTTGAAAAATCGCGAATTCCGGGGAGGGCGGTGGCGAAAAATTTCTGTGGAGGGATGTAAAACAACTCTCTGACGGATGAATCACCCAAAACCGTCACCGTACCAGTGTTACGCGATAATACATATGTAGGCTGAACTAATTTTTCAGTATAGATCACAGTCGTTGCTTGAATAGCAAAAGGCACAGTCAGTAGTCAAAGCAACAGATGAACGACATGGCCGGTCTAGGGACCCGAGCCATCAGCGAGTCACTTAGAGCTTCACTGTGCGAAAATCACCATGAAAAAGGGTTAATAATGTTAATGCTGAATATAGAGCATGAACTACCCTATTTCATTTGTGTAGCTTATGATTCCAAACCTTTCGCAATAATGCTTCGCTTGTTGCCCGTTATTAGTTGGTCTTAATTTTGACACATTTTCTCCAAAAATTTTTCATCATTTCCCATAGGTCCACACCACAAATTATGTGTGCGGTCATAAATAACTAGAAGTTAACATCGTTACAGTTGGATGCGTGACTGTTGCCATTAGTCCCAATAAACCCTCGCTACATAGACACATAAGCGAAAAAACTAAGAAAGCGAGTAATCGTTTTAGCATACAGATCTTTTTATTCAGGAGCCTATATCGCAGCAAATACATTACAAGAGTTTAGAGAGTGCGGGGTTTCAGACTTGTCCTTATATGTACATCAGTGTCGCCTTAAAATTAACTAGGACATTAAGTATGGCTTTTTAATGAAATTTTTTTCATTCATTCCATGGCGAAAACCAATCTGTATGAACAATTAACGTAAAGGGGCCCGGCATTTCTTACCATACCATCGACTAATCGACATTTGCGGACATTCGAAAGTTTTTGGAACCATACTGATTTCTAACACTGCCCACGTTTAATACAAAAATTTATTGAGAAAAATTTAATCCAGATACACAAACAGAATTTTAGAGCTCATACACAAAATATTACTAAACGATTTCTTGCGCTTAAAAGTCGCCTAATCGTTAAAATCAAAAATTTTCTAGCTTTCCAACGAAACTCTTTATTTTTACAAGAACTTGGAAATTATCATAGCAGTAGCGACATTTCAAAGAGATGAACAGCAATTATAAAGATCACGCTTGCAGGCGGGTTCGTATTGCAGCAGAAAATCAATTATTCCAGTGGTCAGGTCATATCCAAGCTTCATATATGCATGTACTTACAGGCTTCATTTATTCTTTCAAAAGAAAACGAGAAAAACGTGCCAACCATACATAAATGATCTTCTGGGGTTTTCGCCCTCACGCCCAGAAAAGTTATTGCCCCTTTAGAATTTGCGATTTTCAAAAGAGTTCGTAGAAAAGGTAATATTTGAAGCGTTTTTAGCTTACCATTTGTTCAGAAGTGTCTAATCATCGGCGCTTCGCGTCATATACTCATGTCAAAAAATGAAGTTTTTGAGGCGTATCCATAATTTTTAAGCCCAAAAGAGGTACTTGAAATTTCATCCCACCCCCTGAATTTCCATGCTGTGCGTGTCTGATGCAGACTGTAACATTACATGCAATTCGGCGAAAGCTTTCTCGTATGCAGCGGCGAACTCTGGTAACGTGCGCCTAAGTGGCTCTTGATTCCACATTGTTGGCAAGCCCTGACGCCACAACATAATGCGACCTGGTTCAGGTTTGCAAGCTGGAACAATCAAGTCATTGATTTGATCGCTGCTAAGGGCCAAACGTTTCGTTTTTTTACAACTCAAGCGCAAATGACGGCGCAATTCAGTGCGATAAAAGGAGCCAATGCTGCAACTGCAATAAATAAAAATATCTTTAAGCATAGTCAACGAAGAATGTCGTTTAAGAATATAAGCTCAGAGCCTAAAATGTGACGCGTTATGAAGTCAGTAGTAAAACTTTGTATAATATCAAAACTAAGTAAAGTTTTTATTTTATTTTATATATTTTTTCTATTTCTCAATTCTTAACATATATAAGAAAGAAGTACATAGGGTGGAGCTCAGAAGGAATGCCGCACAGAAGTTACTTGGAACCTAGGCGCATTGTGTTTAAGCTAAGGCGTATATCGACAAAGATGGGTCTAATAAAACGACTCTATTGCATATCGTCAGAAAGATACAAAATTGAACTTAAATGAATAAAAATGACAAAACTTTTCAGCGCTTGGCGTCGGGTTTTCATGATAGTAACATTTGTGAATTGCTTGTCCTCAAACGGCTGCCATGAGTTTAAAAGAGAAATATGACCAAAATTTTAGCCAAATCCTTTTATTTTCGTGTTTCATAAGCTATAGAATGGATCCAAAATGTGAAACGCGTGAAAAAATGTCGTTCCATCGCGCATAAAATCGCGTATGAACGCATGATGTGCACTTTTAAAACTTTGGCTTTTCTCCCTAAAATAAAATTTTGGATACGAAATTGTACTGTGATTTATAAGCATAATTAATAATTGGAAGTCATCAATACGACAAAATTGACAAGAAAAGGAACACAAAACAATACAAATGTACCAAGCGCATTTGAATCGGACGAAATTAAAATGTGTAAAGCAGTGGCGTTCCAAATTGGTTCTATTCAAAAATACAGCGCCACATTTTCGACATCGCAAGTTCGTTTCGTCCTGCATAGAAACCGCAGCCGCTTTCTGTTTATGCGAAAATATCACGGGCAATTTATCCATAGCTGGCACTGAATTAACCGACTGTTCTTTTTTTGCTTCCGATGTTCTCTTAGCCAAAGAAACGGCCGTCGTTTTTGCTTTGTTCAAACCCATTTTATCTCCTGCAGATGAAGATGTCCTCTACATCAGTTAAGTAACAGGGGGATGGGGGATCACCTACCGAAAGTCGGTCGTCCCCATCTCCGAAAACCAGAAAATTTTAGACCCCCTCCCCCGACCTTTGGCAAAAACCTTTGGAAAAAACCTGCAATTTTGGCCGTTTTTCGCGTGTTTGTCACCCTTTATTTTCGAAACATTGGAGCTTATTCACCCCCTCCCCCTGAAAATGGCCGAGGAACCCCACCCAAAAGTTTGAGCCGTCATATTTTTGCGGGCCCGGCCCGTGCATCAGCGAGGCCTGAGGCGAGAACCAAAAATGGAGCCTTCTTAAGAAAATTTTTCATGCAATTTTACAATGCGTATTTTTTCATTTTTACTGTATTTTATTTACGTTACATAACCGGTGAGACAAAAGCGCAATGTTAATACACACATACCTTATAAAGGCTTTCATCTAGCTTTCACCGCTGCAAATTTTTCAATATGATTAGAATAATTTATCAGCTTTTCTTGTTTATGTTCAAAATAAATAATAGCCAAATCGGAAAGTTTCTCTAAACCCAAGGTTGACCGCATAGATACGTTTTAATGATCCTCAGTTTCGAGAAGCTCCTCTCTGCACCAACTACCGTAACAGGCAAAGTCAGTAAAATTCGCAATGCGATACAACAATTTGGAGAGATTTCAGCTAGTCTTTTTTTGCGAACGAATTTCGATGTATCGAGCATACTTAGGTCGGATTTCGATTCAGACACCAATAATTTTTGAAAGCGTGTCCAATTCATTTGCCAAGTCACTTGCATCAATGTCCATATCATTATCATCAATTAAACAAATTTACAGGTCGCTGCAGTGTTGCTCAATGTAGCTGACATTTTTTGAGCTTAATTTTCTAATAATAAATAAAAAGCCGAATTTGTCACAAAAATTTTGAAGTAAAATAAATCTTTCGCTCAAAGAGTTTAAGGCTGTCTCAGTTAAATGTTTGAAAAAGTCAATTGCAAAGTGTTTATAACATCTATTGGTTTATTAAAACCTTAATAATCAAACTGCCACCATTTTTTCACATCGGAGGTTTAACAAAAGAAGAAAAAATTCGCTCGAAACAAAAGGACAATGGAAAATTTTTATCACTTATTATAAAAATTAATCAAAATTCAACACCTACAATTTGACGAAACTGTAGCACGTACAGCTAAAAAATGAAATTAGGTTAAAACGGTCAAAGTCATCAACACAAAAATAGGCAAATTTTCGTGAGCAGACTACAGCCTTTCAATAATTCAGCAAAATCTCGAAAAGTGGAAACAAAACGCAAGCATAGCATTTAAAAGAGCAGAAACATCAAGTGTTTTAATCTATAAGAATTATCACAAAAATGCTTATGAAGATGAAGAAAATATGGTTCACCGCGCGTGAAGAAAACTTCGTACACTGATGATATTTTTACGATTATGCAACTTGATGAAAAGAGCTCCATTGCGTATGCGCCCATCATCCAGTCATGACAAAAATCTGTCTGCAATTCGCCGTACTGTTTTATATCAAGCAACATTATAAAGAAAAGCAGTAGGCACCTATTGTCAAAGCTAAGCCAGGGAGGCCTCGATCCATTTTTAATGTGTTATGATTTGATTGTATCTACCTATAATACACTTAATTTAGAATTTTTATCAAACTAAAACTTATATTAAAAAATAAGAAAAATTTGAGGCCTTTTTTGTTCTGAGGCCTGAGGCACACGCCTCGGTCGCCTCACCCACGGGCCGGCCCTGTATGTTTGCTCTGCATGCACATGGGGCATATTTAATGAATATGACATCCATTTTTCGCTTATTTTCAAGCAAAACTTTTAAAAATTTTCGACATTCTGCGTCAAATGCTAGAAATACATGAAATCCAGCTGTAAATCGAGCTTCTAAATGTCCTTCTGTCTAAATTTGAATTTCGCTTCGCGCCGAATTTTCGCTAAAACCAAAGAAATTTAGAGATTTTTTTCACTCAAAATCAATGAAAATTAAAATTTTTACAGAAAATGTTGCGTCAAACGTGATTTTAAATTAAAGTAGACAACGTTAAACACCGAAAAACGCTATTTCGCACGTGATGGACAAATTTTCGGACCTATTTTAGACTATTTTTCGGAAAATTTGGGGTACCAACCTCTTATGAAAATCGTTGATCCGCCACTGATCCTGATCGCACAGTAACGTAGTAGCAGCAAAAAATGATGTCATATTCGGGTTTAACGAACAAGAATTACACAGGTACATACTTTTTTGATCAGCAAGTTCAAAGTGCTAAAAAAGCTTTTATCAGGATGTGAACACATTCCAGGAATAGCGTTAGCGCACGTAAACAGATTTATTGAGGGTAAAAAGTAAAATCGCCAAAAAAGCTGTTGCTAAATGTATTAACAGCTTGTCGGCTAAATGGGTATCGAAAGCCATTTTTAACTATATTTTGTTTAATTTCTCGAATTTTTCTTGAAATTGTTGTTTTTATCGCCTAGAAAGAAAGAACATCCTCACAAACGCCGAAAACGATGTTTTTGACGCGTACCGATCGGTTACGAGCCCAAAAAAGGCATTTCAGAAAAATGTTTAGGTTTCACTCCTCCAGAATTCCGATGCTGTGCAAGAATCCTACGCAAGATCGCGTATAAACGTCATACACAGATTTGGTCTAAAATTTAGGACACCCTCAAAAATATTGTTAAACACGTCATTTAAACCTGCAATAAGATTCACAAAGTTAAATTACATAGTACCATACATGTTCTGGGTGAGGGGCAAGTTAATCCTCCTCCCAAGACATTTTTTGACCCACTCCACTGATTGCTCGATTTTCCAAAAGTTTCCTAACAAAATGCGCGATTTCCCAAAAGTTTTTGAAAATTCATAGAACAGGTGATGTTTTAAGCGTTTTTAGCTATCTGTTTGCATAAAAACTGTCAAATTTTCGGCGTTTCATGCCGTATAGTGATTGTTTACCATATTTTCTTCAATTTATTCGAATTTTTGGATTTTTTCAAAGTTGTTTATGCTTAGCATCGTCAGAAACGCTGAAAAACGATTTTTTATGCGTATCTACATTTTAACTCCAAAAATGCACTTGATAATATATCCCCCAGTATTTCCGAGCTGTGTATGTCTGGTTAGTACTTCAAGCCGAGCACGAGTGATTTAGTCTGGGCAATATCTTACGTGCTTTTCTACAAATAATCTTTCATTCAAATCTGCTAAGCCATCCTCGAGATATCCATGAGAAAATTTTACCGAATTTAACACAAAATATAAGGGATGTCTTAAACTTTTGGCCAAGCCTGTACCTTCCTTAGCCGAATCCACCGACGACGCGTCTAAACGACGGCGCTTAGTCGGAGGCGATGTCGAGACTGGCGATCGCTTAACGACGTCGGTGCCCGACGGAGCCGGAAGCTGTTGATCGATTGCAGTGACTGCCAAGCCGCCCGACGATTGCTTAAAAATCCTTTTGGCCAACTTTGAAGTCGTTGACGCCGCTTGAGTTTGACGCGGGGTGACGCTGATACCGACGACGCCTTTTCCAGATGCTCTCCGCCTGACTGGCCAAGCGCTTATGAACTCGGAGCTGTCGTACGGATTCTTGACCGTCCGCTTCGTACGCAAATTGTTCGACGGCGATTTTGGCGCCGTTCCTAATGGCGCCTATTCAAACAGCGTGGATTACACGCATTATCTGTTTGCACGCGTACAAAGATATGAAGAAAAGTCCAAGTGCGAGCGAAATTTTCTGTACATATTAAGATAGGTAAACCGTTTAACCACTTCACACATACACAGTGGCATAGGTACGCAAGGTCAAACTTTCAGGGGGAGGTGTGAAAACCAAATTTGGTAGATAGCTCAGTGCTGTGTAAAAACGGTTCTAGAGCCCTTTTGGACTCCGAAAATTAGCTATATAGCCTTTTTGGACTCAAAAAACTAGCTATGAAGTCTTTTTGGACACACAAACGCAGCTTTATAGCCTATTTGGACTAAAAATAGCTATTTATCCCTTTTAAGTTGAAAAATAGCTATATTTCCTTCCGAAAGTCAGAAAAGGCAACTATATACCATTTCTGAACTCACACGGTTAGTTTTCACAGCCAAAAGGCTATATAGCTCATTTTCTGAGCAAAACAAGGCTATATAGCAACGTTTTTCCGGCCAAAACGGCTGAACAGATATCTGTTTTTCAGAGCTCAGGGGAGTAATACCCTCTCACCCCCATGCTCTTGTATTCAAGAGCTTTTGAGTATACCCCCTCTGGCCATTTTTGGACCAAAACCAAAAACAAAACCTATTAAACCTAAAGTGAAACCTATTCAAGTTATTTTTACTTACCCCCTCCCCCGCCACCAGAAGGACACTCGATTTACCCTTCCCAGAATCTTTGACCGTGTGCATGTACATATGATCTACTTCCTCGACTGGATACGCACTTAGCGTTCAACCAAATCCCACATGCATACGTGTATACCTGGCATAGGAATTCAGGGGAATCAGCCCTGAAAATTTTTAGAAGTACTTAAAACGATGGGTACTCGTCATAAACACTGTTTTTCACGTTTTAAAGAATGATCGTTCCTTCTAGAACATAAAAACATGAAACATTTCGAAAAAATTTGGGTAAATTGAAAAACATATAGTCAAAAAATAAATATATGGCGAAATTCGACACTTTGAACCAAAAGTCAGTTAAAAACGTTTTAAATGCACACTTCCTCCTACGATTTTTCAGAAAAACGAAAAATCTGAGGGAATGCTTACAACCATTCTGTGGGGTCAGTAGCCATTCTGGGGGCCCGACCAGAGGGGTTTAAACCTGCCAAGAACACATATGCTCACACGCTGTGTATGATGGAATTAATTGGTCCTAAATTAGGTCAATAAGAAAGTCTGGCGCGAAATTCTCACACTTTCTCGCATAAACACGCACATAATGTGGAGTCGAAAAGCTGAAGCAATGTACAGTATATCACAGAATCAAAAACGACATTGTCGTTGCTCCGTGCTGATTGAATATAGCAATCGAGCAGTTGCATTTGTGTATTCAACGTGACATACACATAAAAAAGCTAAATTTGCTTTCAAGCAAAAGAATACAGTGCTAAATATGTGTGCAGAATTTTTATTACCGAGAAACGCCTAAGAAGCGTCAGAAGTACTATACTTTTTTGTACATAGATGGCTACAAATTCTTTGCACGAGCCCCAATATCTTTGTCCCGTACAGAAGCCATGAATCAAAGACGAAGATTACGTATAAATTTAAATAATTTATTTCTATACAAATTCAGTCGTGTCTGCATAAGAAAACATTGAACTATCATAAGAATTTTAACCTTTTGTCTTTGTTCCAGACCTTTATTTCGAGCGCACTTATGCGCGATAGCAAACACGTATATGTAAGTTATTACGTTTCTAAGGACACCGGTAATGACAAAAGACTTAGATTTAGCTTGCGCATCAGGAAAAAACGCAATAAACAACAAAAATATAATATAAAATATACTCTGACTTACAATTTCGGTACGTCGGGGTGAGATGACAGCAGATTCAACGGGCTTCGCTATCAGCTTAGGCGTGACGCGCTTCAGCGAATGCTGCGTTTTACAATTTTCATCAGAATCAGTCGTTTCTATCGGCGGACTGATTTTTTCTTTTTCTGAAAGCGCGTTGGTTCAATCAAAACAACAGTCTATCTTTTTAAAAAATTTTTTAAAAACATGAGAATTGGGGGGGGCAAAATTATAAAGTAACCCTTTTTGGGCCCAAAAAGGGTGGATATGCGTCAAAACCATCGTTTTTTTGGCGTTTCTGACGATGCGCTATCTTTCTAGAGCATAAAAACATATAAAATTTCAAAAAAATCAAAAGTAGAGAAAATTAAACAATATATAGGTCAAAACATGAGTGTAAGGTGCGAAGCGCCGAAAATTTAACACTTTCAAGCAAATAGATAGCTAAAAATGCTTAAAAAAGTACTTTTTCTACGAATTTTCAGAAAATTTGTAGGAACTTTTGAAAAATCGCCAATTCTGGGGGAGGGTGAAATAATTTCTGCGGGGAGAGGGGGTGAAAATTTTTCTGGGGAGGAGCGAAACCTCCAGATCATGTATGATAATAACCTTAGGGTATAAACAAGGTACCTTCGACGCTGACTGTTTCATGAACAATGATCGAGCGCTCTTCATTGCCGACATATTCGTCACTCTTAGTTTCCTTTTCGACGTGTAAATCAGATCTCAAAGCATAATCGCAAAATTCAGCCACCTTATTCGAGTTTGCTTCCTTATTAGCAACCAATTTAGTAGGTAAACCATTTGATTTGTTACCGCTAATCATAAATTCCCTTTCGGCAAGAACCGGCAACGAACGCCTTCGATCTACATCAGTTTGCTCCTGACTCGGTAGAAAACCTTAAAACAATCACATGTGCTCACAAAGACGAAAAACATGTCGTTAAATAATTTAAGGCAAGTTCAAGAAAGTTCTTCAAAATTTTGAATTTTAAAAAGTGAGGTATGGTTGACGCTATTCACACTTGTTTTTCTAAAATTTTGAAACCGCGAGTTTTTCTTTGAAAATTCATGAAATAATTAACGTGTTATACTACGGTTTCAACAAACTGTTAAAAAGTTCAGACTCTAGACAGAAAATCACTGAAAAGTCAACATCTTTCTGTAAGAAAATATTAAGTGACGTCTATCTTTAGTTATTATGCTCAGGTTCGAAACCCCAAATCGATTTAGGGGACCTATACCAAATTAAAATATCTATTTATATCCATTACAACATCTTACGTATGCTGTATTGATTATTTTAAATAAAGTCTTACCCATATGTCTTACCCTGACGTTCCGAGTGACCGACTAATTGCGCACAGTAGAAAAACTACCATAAAACTAAACATTTGCCACAAATTTTGGGAATATACGAGTGGGTGGCTTTTAAAACGAGTCCTCGCTTCGAGAACGGTAAATTCAAGAGTCTTAACCTTAAACTAAACTACAGACTGTCTTCTAATACTCAACGTCTAAACTATTTTTTCTGCGAAAATAGCTCGAATTATTTCTGTTAAAAGACTGAATGACTGAGGTATACTCAAATTTCACAGTAAATTTAAATTGCCATGAATAATTTCATTAAAATAGCTTGACCGGAACCGTTTCCAGCTTTTTTCAAATAATCTTTATCAATGCGTAGCACTGCACTTCGCAAAAAATATACATTTGTACTCACAAGAACTATAGAAGATGAACTATCCGTTCAATCAAAATGCAAATGAGCATTTTTGTTTTTGTTTTTGATTACGAAGTGATTTAAAAAGTATTATTATTAGCATTATTATTATTATTATTACATTATCGTCAGTAACATTGCACAAGCAATACACAAAGAGCATTCTAAGACTGATTCAACTGAGTAATTATATTCCTAATTCCAGCCAAGTAGCTGTGGGGGATAGGGGGACTAGTACCCTAAAATTCTTGAAGCACGTCTGAAAGATTGTCATAATATAGCACACTTTTGACCTACATAATAAAGCCCAAAATTTTCAGGCGCTTCGCGCCAAATTCATGTTTTTGCATACTTTTTGTCTTCCAAACAGCAAAATTTTGAGTAAACATGGTAAAATGTCGGAATTGTCTCACACTTAATGCAGAATAATTCATTTTCCGTATTGTTTTTTGTTGCAATGTACCAGCATTGAGTATAAAGCAAGTTAAATAATTTTTCAGCGAAGTCGTCTTTGGATGTAATAATGAGATGTCGTTTGTGGTCATTTTATAGGACATGCTGTTTAATTTAGATATTTGAATCAAATTTTATCTTTTAAAATTTTTTCTTCAATAGTATGTAGAGCTCGATGAGAAACGCTCAAAAATACCATTATTTTCGTCTATCTGCAAGTATTTATTGAAATATTTAACTTTAAATTTTGGTTTTTCTCAAATTCAGAAGGCTAGCTAATTGCCTGCCTAATTCAAAGCGTAAAGACAAATGGAAGAAGCCTTAAACAATTCTTAAGCAAGACAAGTTTTATAATCTCGAAGGATATTGGACGTCTGACCATTGTTTTTTGTACAAACTCCCTTTGTACATGTAGAAAGATAGTCCCCAAAAGTCTTTGTACATTTTTTACTTGCAGATTTTTGGGTACTAAAATACGGTACAGTACCGCTTTTAGTGTGATAAAACAGGGCTTTACGACCATTGGTAATGTATTTGAGCTAATTACTGGCTTTCTGACGAGAAATAACGCTAATAATTGTCGAAAATGGAGCGAAGCGCCGAAAAATTTGACATTTTTCCTTTCTAAATGCAATTTCTGCCATAAAAATGATATATAGAACACACACAATTACTTATTTCGGCGCGAAGTGACGAAAATTTTCGAAAATTTCACACAGTTTTGCCATCCCGAAAATCTTTGTACATGTACAAAGACAGTCCCGAAAAGTCTTTGTACATCGGGAAAAATCTTCGCCGAATACAAAAAAAGCGCGCGTCTGACACGCGTTTTTCAGCGATAAAGCGCAAATGTACAACGATCGCCCTTTGGGCGGGCGGATCCAGAATAACGACGAGCTTAAGCACTTTTTATATAAGAACACAAGAAACAAAATAAATCTTACATTCAACTAACTCATCGAAAAATTCTTGAGAATCGCTTTTGATGGCTTCAGCCGGTGGGAAACGCTGGATAATATTGATCGCTGATTCGTCATCGGTCGTAATTTCCGCCTCCAACCCTTCGAACATATTCCTTTTATCGATCGGAATCTGATCGACTACGATCGGTTTTGATTTGCTGGACTTTTGGTCCTCGTTGGCCGATTTTTCGCAAGACATCAACGCAGTTGCACTTTCGGCAGCCGGTTTTTTCGGTACGAATCGAGGATTACCCTCCATGGCGCCACTGTTGCTACTATTAAAAAGCGATTTGGACGACTTGCTTTTAGAGTTGGGAAACGAGTATTTTTTCAGCTCGGCCACGACATCAAATATTTTGCCATCCGACTCGGTGGTTGTTTTGGCCGTCGGCAACGCACGAGCGACGGGCTTGAATGCAAAGATTTTGATAGAAATTTATACTTTTTCAAGCTTATTTTCATGAAAAAAGAAGAAACGTTTCAAACTTAGATGCGTCGGGAAAGAACGTAAGTCTGCGCTTTAGTGGAAAATGGTTTACAGCATACATGTAACAAGGGGAAACCCTCACCCAAAGTCGGTCGCTCAACCCGTTCAACCAAAGCCGAGAATTTTTGACCCCGATTCTTTGAAAAAAATCTCATTTTTTGTCCGTTTCTAGGCGTTTGACCGTTTTAGGCCAAAAATTGGAGGTCATTAACCCCCCCCCCTAAAAATAGCCAGGAACCCGCCACTCAAAATATCGAGCCGTTTCATGTACATGGGGGTGTGAACGCAAGGGAAAGAAACGCAGAGGATCATCCATACATACATATATGTAACGGTTCATGATTTTGGGTGGGGAGCACCGGCCATTTTCGGGGGAACGACCCCAATTTTTGGCCAAAAACGGACGAAAAAACCTACATAAAAATGGCCAAAAAATTCAGTTTTTTTTTAAATCGAGGGCTGGATCAAAAATTTTAAATTTTCTGGCTCTGGGGGATGGCGGAGATGGCCAACTTTGGATGAGGAGATCCTTCATCCCCCTGTTACATGTATGATTGGCGTAGTATTCAGCGTTATTTTAAGCGTTCGATTTTATTATTATTTATTTGAACATGCTTCGTGTTCCTATGTTTTAGAAAGAAAGGAAATCGGTAGAAACGTGCGCGCCAATACTTTGGAAAATTTTTGGGCTAACCCATCCCCCTCGCCTTAAAAACTTCAATGCTGGAAATGTCTAGCAAAGTCTTATCCAGACATGCACAGCATGGAAATTTTCGAGGTGTGAATCCCAAAAAAATTTTTAAGTGCCTTTTTTGGGCTCAAAAACAGTAGATAAATACGTGTCAACAACATCAGGTTTTGGCGTTTTTGACGACGATAGTGAAAGCATCGAAAATCATGCAAAAGTATTTTAAAAAATTTGAGCAAGTTTAACAAGATATAGTCAAAAAATAAATATACGGTGCGAAGCAGTGTTTTTTTGTACAAGGTCGGTTTGTACATGTACAAAGATGGTCCCTAAAAGTCTTTGTACATTTCGTACACACAAATTTTTGGGTACTATAATATGGTACAGTAGCGATTTTAGTGTGGCAAAAACAGAGTTGTTCGACCTTTGGTTACGTATTTTAGCAATTTCTAGGTTTCCGAGGGCAAAAATCAGTAATAATCGTCTCAAAACGGCGCGAAGCGCCAAAAAATTTGGCATTTTTCCTTTCGAAATGCGATTTCTGAAATTATAAAGATATATAGAACACACAATTGCTCATTTCGGCGCGGAGCGCCGAGAATTTTGCGAATTTCGAACCTTTTTTGCAGTTTTTGTCTTCCAAAAAACCTTTGTACATGTACTAAGACGGTCCCCAAAAGTCTTTGTACATCGCGAAAAATCTTTGCTGAATACAAAAAACCGTGGTGCGAAGGGCTCGAAATCCGACGCTTTTGTTCAAACAGATAGCTAAAAACGCTGAAAACAGCACCTTGTCGACGAATTTTTCGAAAAAACGCGAATTCATGGGGAAGGGAGGGGTGAAAAAATTTCTGGGGTAAGACCTTTCTGAGGGTGGGTGAAAACCAGTGATCGGACCGAGGGTACTTTTGGACCCTCGGCCTCGGCCGAGGCCGAGGCGACTTAAAATCCTTGACTCGGCTGAGGCCGAGGGTAATGCCGAGGTTCAAGCTTGTATACCTATACCCATAAATAGTACTCTTAGAATATTTTGTATGCACATGAGCTAGAGAATAATCGTAATATTAAGCACTTTACCGAATGTCAAACAATTCATTCTTATTTTCAATAATAGTAGATTAAATGTGTGAAGGATTTATTGAATAAAGTCAGCAGCATGAAAGTATACTTAATTTAACAAGTTACCGTTGAAGACTTGAAAAAGTTAATAAAAAATATGGCTGAACAAGCACTTAAAAACTTTAATCACTTTAAATAAGAAAACAGTGTCGAAGAAATAAGCGAACAAACGAAATAAGCTAAATAAAGACTGAACTGTAGCCATTGTTGTGCTCGCTTTTGCAGTAATGCATGTTTAAACATGCTTTTTCAGTCACCCAATTCTGGTGTGGTAGGTAACATGACGGAAACTGCACTGTATTTTCCGATCATAGTTTCCCAAGGTCCAGAGTTGAGGGAAGGGTGAAAACCCAACATGGGGGACCAGTAAATTAAGTAATGTCTTTGTGTGAGCGAACAAATTTTTGTAGATATTTTATATTAATATATTTTTAAAGATACATATTTTTATATACTGCCAGTGTGTGACCTGCAACCGGCATGCAGTCCTATGTAAACAGTGTTTTTTTTGTGCAAGATACCTTTTTAAATGTACAAAGATGGTAGGTATCCAAAAGTCTTTGAACATTTTGTACATGCAAATTTTTGTGTACTATTATAGTAAGGTACAGTAGCGATTTAGTGTGGTAGAACAGGGTTTTTCGACCTTTGGTAGTGTATAAATCTTAGCTAATTCCTGGGTTTCTGAATATTTGACATTTTCCCATTCTAAATGCAAATTCTACTATTTTAAAGATATATAGGACAGACAATTACTGATGCGCCGATAATTTTCTGGAATTTTACACCTTTTACAGTTTTTGTCTCTCCAAAAATCTTTGTGCATGTACAAAGACGGTCCTAAAAAGTCTCTGTACATTATGAAAAATCTTTGCCGAATACAAAAATCGTGGCCCTAAATGTGATAATTCGGCCTGAATTTAGTTGATAATATTAGTTCATGAGCTTTTGATGAAATTTACACATAAAACTCGACTGAGAAAGCTAAAGCAACTTGTACTGCACAATCAGAAATATTACAGATATTGTGATATGCCAATTATATCTTGTAATAAGCACTACTGTGCTTAGAAATTCAATGCAACATCAGGATAAATTAGTCAATTTTATCTTTGAACGGCAAAAAAGTGCAAAGTTATTAAATAGTAGTTATTTTGCATAAAATTTTTAAAAACAGTATGAATAGATACAAAAGATATTTAAATCTGCATAAAGATGCCTAGATTATACAAAAATTGATTTTTGAGTGTTTAATGCCCCTGCTTCAATCTATTAGCGATATTTTGCGCGAAGCGCTCGAAAATTTTTGAAATTTCCTAAAAAATACTGAAGAACGATATAATTAATATCACTTTGTCCAAGAAAGTATTTTAACATTGTATAAAAATGGTTCCAAAAATGCACGAGCCGAAATTGATTTTTGGCAAAACCTGCATTTATTGGCCATTTTTAGGTGCGTTTTTGCGATTTTCGGCCGAAAATTCGTGATCATTTACCCCCTCTCCTATAAAGATGGCCGAAAACCATACGTGTAACAGAGGGGCTTTGAGAATTCCCCAACCACCCAGGGTTGGACGTCCTCCCAAACACCCTTCCCTCCAACATCAGAAAATTTTGACCCACCCTCCCCATTTTTGGCGGAAATTAGCGCTTTGTTGGCTATTTTTAGGTGCTTTTGCCATTTTTGACATAGAATTAGAGTCGCTAATCAACCCTCCTTCTAAAAATGGTCAGGGACCCCTACCCGAAATTTCTAGCCGTTACATGTATGCCGAGGAGCCCCTCCCAAAAATTTTGGGCTGTTACATGCATTTTCATAGTGATAGTTTGTCTATTTACTCTTGCTTACATTCAAAAATACTGTATCACTTCGTGAAATTCTAATAGTTAGCTGCACTTTTGCCATAGTAAAAATTAAGTTCAAAAATATTCAAAAGGTTTTCACCAAAAATCGTCTGACAGTGACATGAGTCTTCTACCCTGAGAGGGGGTAATAACCCTCCCTCACCCCTCCCCCTATGGAAATGTGTGTTCCCGATCCATGTAGCGAGCATGAGAATTAAAACTTAGTCATCACATGAATAATACATTGGCATTGGTGTAACTGGGTACGCGACTCAAACCACAAGAAAAGGCTATAGGTAAATAATAGCCTGTGTACTGCAGATGCATTCTGAATATTTAATATTCAACGGATATATTAAACTTATTCAAATTTGATTTTAACCCTCGGCGCCTCGGCACTTTTCAGCTTCGCCCTCGGCGCCTAGGCTCCAAAGAACGCCGAGGCTTGCCGAGGCCTCGGTCCGATCACTGGTGAAAACCCCTCATAAACCTCTACCCCATATCACGTTTGTTCTTACCTGATTCGACGAAGTCGCTAAGGTCGCCGCTGCCGACGACGACCTTGACATTTCGTCGTTATACCTCTGCAACGCCTGCCGATGCGAGCGGCAAATGTGCAAACGAAGCTCGGCGCCAGTTCTAACGTCCGATGTATCATTACACAACGCACAGCGGATCCAAAACGCATCATCCACCGCGTCGGAGCCGTCGGCTCGACGTTTCAAGTTACCGTGCGCATGCATCACATGAATAGCAGCCGTTTCAATACATTTGAATGCGCGACCGCAAGACGAAACCTGACATGTCAGCGTAGACAAGTCCATCAATATAATCGGACTGCCTGTAAAATTATTATCCGTACGCCAAAGCAGAGCAAAGCATCGAATTAAGTTTGATCTCATCATCAACGCAGGGGTTCTTAGGGGGGGGTTGCTTGAACACGCATGCACACAGGGAGGGGTGAGGGGGGTTGTAACTCTTGATGGAAGATACAAAAGCTAGGTACTGTCGGACTGGACAGTGACTGTCGAGCAATCAACTTGTTTTCGGGTGATTTATACATAATATAGCTAAAAAACTGCAACTGACTGTAGTGGAACTTCCATATTTCACCATTCGCCGGCCAAACATTCTTGATTTTATCCCTTTCCGACGATAGATGCATAGCATAGCCGATCTGGGGGAGGTCAGTTGGTCTTAGGGGGTCGTCAAAAATTGAGCTTTTTCGGGCCTAAATGACCTCAAAAACTGGTATAAGCGCTAAAATAGCATCAAAATTGCATTATTATACAGTTGCTAATCAATTAAAAACACTTTCTTCTGAAGAAAATTTCGCTCAACTTCAGAATATGGTCCGAACGAAAAACTCGCGTATGCAAATGTGTCGAAAGTGGGATTATTTTCACGCAAACCCTGAATGTTTCGAAAAGTTAATGCTAGTTTTCGATCAAAATTTTTTCCGCGCTTTGTTTCAACGTTAGCTATCTGGAAAAGTTGATTTTAGGGCACATTTTAGGAATTTTCGACAGTTTTGGTTTGAACCATCTTATAAGACTACCCCGAAAATTGTCAATTTTCATCGATTTTTGGCCTTCATTTTGCTCATTTTTCCTATAGGATTTCTCATTTTTTCATTCTGGGGGTCAAGAACCCTCCACGTGCATGTCTCTTCCTGACTACCCTGGCCTTGTGCATCTATGGACATAACCCCTAAGAATTATCGTTTTTTGACAATATTATTCAATCTCATCGCATTTATCTGAAAGATTAAATTTATAGAACGAAACAGCATGATCATAAACCTCTTAAACTTATGTTTTGACATGTAACTATCGTTTTTTAGCCTAAAAAAGCGCATTGGAAGAAATTTCAGGACTGCCCTGGCCCTTTCCCCAGAATTCCTACGCTGTGCATCTCTGGTTTGCTTTTTAAAACCCAACTACTCATCGTTTAGTTATTTATTTGTTGGATGGCATAAAATGATGTAATTGCAAAACGACACGCAATTGATAAGACGTCACTTCGAATTAGAACTTCAATTTCACATACATATTTACCTACTATGTTGTAGGTTTTTAGTAGGGATGGCGCAGGCACCGGCACCGGCGCCGGTGCCACAAAAATAGATAAATTGAAGAATTGAAGATTGAAGACATATGATGCATTAGTTCCTTTTTGCTTATCAGACACTCAAACAAAGTTTGTTTTTCATCAGTTTATGAGAATCCAGTCAAATAAAAAACGGCTTATACAAATTTCACGCTTTCATTCACAATCTATGTTGACTACAGGCAAGTTTTTTGCCAAAAAAACTAGCATTTCAAGGCTAGTTTTTTGGCAAAATTATTTATTCTTAGAAAGTTATAATAAAACATTCATTCTACTAGTGAAATATAAATAATCGTCTGTCAACATTTTAGTTTAGAAGTGTGACGTGTTATCGACTAATTTTCCTTTTCGATTGAAGCCCAAAATCACTTTTAAAAAATCTTTAGTTCCTAAAAATTTAGAAATTTTGTTATGGTCTCTCCTGGCTTCCTCCCAAAATGGCAGACCCTATGACAGCCAGCATAGTCCCACTTCTTCGAATGTCTCATCTCTTCGAATGTCCCACCTCTTCGAACGTCCCACCTGTTCGAATGTCCCAGGTGTTCGCAAAGTGATGTAATATGAAAATTGACTAAGAAAAAAATCCCACCTGTTCGAATGTCCCACCTGTTCGAATGTCCCACCTGTTCGAATGTCCCACCTCTTCAAACGTCCCACCTCTTCGCAAGTCCCACTTCTTCGAATAAAGACACAAAATGCAAATAATTCTCTCAAAAAATCCCATTTCTTCGAATGTCCCACCTGTTCGAATGTCTTATCTCTTCGAATGTCCCATCTGATTGAATGTTCCATCTCTTTGAAAGTACGAGTACGACAAAGAATACGAACATTGTAGGACTAAATATTATATAACTTTGAAATATGTTGTATAAAAATGCCAACTGCGCGCTTGACACGCCCATTCTATTGTTTGCCATAAAGCGTTATTTTTTGAAATATAATGCGTAAATACCTATAGCTCTAAAAATAAATTTGGTATGTTGCTGGAAATGGTCACCGCCCATGAATAGAAAAATGAAAAATGCAAATTAACTCGTGGGATAAAAATCTCAGTGAACAAAACGAGCTTTAATACCGGTCGGAGCAAGTTTCGATATTCTGCTGATTGAAATTCAAAGATTTATACGATATATTGTGCATCTAATTGGAGAGACATGGATTTCGTCTGGTCAGTATATCTTATTTTTCGTGATTAAATTATGATTTTTGTTTATCATGCCTTCCTTACTTTTCAAATTTTTTTCCAAATATTGCACCATGCGCACCCAAACAAATCATTTTTTATTAATGTTACCAACTTTTCTCATAAATTTAAATAGCATTATTACTTCATTAATTTTTTATTTGACGACAAGATCATAAATTTTAAAATTGGGAATGCTTTTGAAATATTGGCAACCATACATTATTCTTTAGGAATAACTAATTTCTAAAAAAAATTACAAAAAAATAAAATCAAGGTCTGCTAATGAACATAGGACTTTGCTTCTCAAAAAACATTAAATAATTATTATATACTAGGCATAAAAAAGCAAAACACGCAAAAGAGGTAGCATAAATCGCTACACGCTGCATTGGATTTTCGAAGAAATGGGACATTCGAAGAGCTGGGAAATTCAAACAGGTAGGGCATTCAAACGTGGACATTCAAACAGGTGGGACATTCAAAGACATGGGACATTAGAAGAGGTGGAAGTTTCGAACAGGTGGGACATAGAAGAGATGGGACATTCGAAGAGGTGGGACATTCGAAGAGGTGGGACATTCGAACACTTGGGACGTTCGAACAGATTGGACATTCGAAGAGATGGGACATTGGAAGAAGTGGGACATTCGAAGAGGTGGGACATTCGAACACTTGGGACGTTCGAATAGATGGGACAGTCGAACAGGTGGGAGGACACAATCTGACAGCCAGTGCAACTACGGGTAGAGAAAACGTCTGAAATCCCTGTCAAAAACTACGCTGGAAAATTGAGGAAAAGGTCGAAAATTATACCAGAAAAAATAAGCTAAAAACGGTAAAAATCGATTTTTTCATGAAAGGTTCCATGTAATTAGCATACATAGTTGGATGAGTTTTTAAATGCTTTTTCATTCCGCAATGGCCAAACCCATGATTATCTTTTCCTCCGCGGCTAATTTTCTCTTGGCAGTGATTGCACGTTGCATCAGTATCATCACCCTTTGCAGTGAAATATTTCCCAAATGACTGCCGTTCGCTTTGTAGACATTTTCCCGAAATTAGACGTAGAATAATTAAACTAGAATTATTCAGCCTAAATAAATGATATTTTCATTGAATGATCTTTTCAAAAATATAAAAATGCTTCACTTTTTAATCAAACACAAATTAATAAAGTTAGTTAACGAGTGAATTGAGGCAGTCAGAACAAGCACAAGTCATCGGATATTTTATGCCATTTAGAACACGAATAATACAGGAGACAAGTATGTTTTGTAGAATAAAAACAAAGCATTTTTTGTACAACAGTGTATTCTTCATGGCATATATTGTAAACAAATGTCGGCAGTCGACACGACAGCCTGCCTGAAATAATTATAGCATTTGATATATGAGTTAGCACCGGCACGGGCGCTGGTGCCTAGGCAGCGGCACCGGCAAAAAAACCTGGCACTGGGCCATCCCTAGTTTTTAGTATAAATAAATGCAACAGTTATTTACAAGTAATGTAATAATTGATGTCAATCATTTAGAAACAAACAATGGAAAGACAAGACACCTCTGCTAAGACAAATATATGTAGTGGCGTTAATTAAATATATAATGGTTGTTGTTGTTGTATTTGCCGGACATGGTACCATTGATCAAATGTTTAATGCGGTTGCTATATTTGCTGGTTTCCTCCATAGTTCGATGATATTTGCTTGTAAAGGCCGTGACGGGCAGTTGAAGAGGTGTAGTGTATCTTCTGTCGCCGCCAGGCAGTAAGGGCAAAGATCAGATGTTTGGCCAGTGTTGTCTAGTCGGCTGCAAGTCGATGCCAATATGTAGCTGTATCCGCTCCTTAGTTGTGCGATTTTGGCTCGGGAGCAATGTGGGAGATTTGTTTCTTGTGCGGCGATGTTTGGTGGGCAACGGAATATGAAAGGGTTTGGTTTGATGAAGCGGTGACGGCTGGCAATCACTGCCTTCTTGTGGAGATTGTTTTGACATTGGTGAAGTGTCGTAGGTGGAGGTAGATTTCTTAAACGGCGTTGAACTCTAGTTTCTGAGTACATTTTAAGTGTAGGTTTGAGCCGGAAATTTCTTTGACGTCGGCAAGGTGGTCCAGGACAGCCGATTAACTGCCTGCATGGATGGTTGTTATGCAGGAATGCGACGAAATATTGGTCAGCCAAGAGTCGGTTGTGATCTGATACAGATAGCATTCTGGTTTCGCTATGCAGGTGGTCGATTGACGTGAGTTGAAGGCAACCGGTAGCCAAACGGAGTGCCGTATTTTGACAGTTTTGCAGTTTTCCAAAATTAGATGTTTTAATTGATGGCGTCCAAACTGGTGCAGCATAATTCAAAATTGAACGGCCAATGACCTTGTATGTTAGAAGAATCGTTTCTTTTTGTGCACCCCATGTTCGTCCAGTTAACGCTTTCAAGATGTTGCGTTTTTGAACTTTTTGTTTGATCGTCTCGGTATGGCGGTTGAACGATAGGCTAGGGTCAAACGTAACACCTAAAATTTTTGGATATTTTTCGGTTGGCAGATGTACGTTGTTGATGGAGATGCTGAGTTGCAGCGAATGTTGTTTGGTTTCAGGAGTAAATAGTGTACTTGTTGATTTTTCGGTAGAAATTGTGAGATGGCGGTTTTTGAGGAAGGTGGCGAGTAGAGGTAGATATTTGTTCAACCGGTTTTCCATGATTTTGATTGTTGGTTTGCTCGTGAACACGGTTATATCATCCGTATACGAAATTAGAGCTGTGCCGGGGCCGCCTTTTTTGCCAGGGCCGGGGCCGGGGCCTGGCTGGGGCCAATAATAGCGTGCTTTACCATGCTCATAGTACGACCCTGCCCTACCCCTTATATGTACCTATGCATATATTCTTGCTTGTAGATATGCACGTCAAGCGTTAATATTTGTTGGGATTACAAAATATAACAGAACATGGGCATTGGGGGATCTAGACCCCCCAGAATTCACATTCTCCCCCAAAATCCGCTAAACCCCCCCAGAAATTGATTTTCAGAATTTTTCTGTTTTTCTGTGGTTTTTTGATGCTAATGGATAGCTCTCATTGAGAAACGCAGGAAAATGGTGTTTTTCGCTCTACCATATATTATCAGGCACTTTCTGACTTTGAAAAATTTTGGGCCCCCTAGAATTTTTGAGCTGCCCATGTATGGATTTAACTCCTCTGACTTGGATGCGCTTTTCAATGTGCTTTACTTTGCACTTTTTTAGGCTTATTATTCTATTTGTTCTGATAGACGTAGCAGTCTGCTACCAAGCAAGCTGGAAATGCTCGTCTATATGAATTGCAATTTAAAATATGTCAATTTTGATTATTAACTAGAACTTTGCACCAATCTGACATAGTGAAATAAAGATTTGAATTAGCAAGATCTGTGGTTTGCTTGAAATTGAGTTTGTAGGTAAATCTGCCCAAAACATTATCAATTTTCTACATTATAATCAACTCTAACATTGACCCCGGCCCCGGTGCCGGGGCCAGCCTGGCCGGTGCCGAGGGCCAGCCTAGCCCCGGCACAGCTCTATACGAAATCACTTGGATTTCTGGTGATGGTGTTGGCAAGTCGCGGATATATGCATTGAATAAGGCTGGTGAATTCACAGAGCCTTGAGGCACACCCATTCTAGTGATTGTACTTTTGGATCTCACATTGCGGAAAGTACATATTGCTTCTCTTCCTCGTAAATAAGCTGCCAACCAGCGGAAGGTCCAGCCAGGTAAGGTCGAGTTGGCCAGAGTTTTCAGCAGCATAGTGTGATCCACATAATCATAGGCTTTGCTCAGATCCAGTGCTACTGCTATTGTTCTTTTCGCTGGTTTTGGTTGGTTGAAACCTTGGCATACTGCCGTTGTAAGGTGCAAGAGGGCAGACGTAGTTGAATGGCCAGGTCTGAAGCCGTGCTGGTGTAAGGCAGGCGGTAAATGATTGATAATGTGTGGCAAGAGTAGGCGTTCCATTATTTTTGCAGAAGGGCATAAAAGTGAGATAGTTTGGTATGATGATGCAGTATTAGGATCTTTGCCAGGTTTAGGCAAGGCGATTATGATCGAACGTTTCCAAATCAAAGGCAAAATAGCGGTAGATGCAGACAAATTGAACAAATTGGTAAGGAACTGCAGACCAAAAGGGCCGAGGTGTTTTAGGTACGGCATTGCAATTTCATCTGGACCAAACGCCTTTGAGTTTTTGGCTTCTTTAATCGCTTTTTTTGACATTGTTGATATTAAACTGCACTTGGCTAAGTTGTTTTTTGTGAATCTGGCGTATAACACGTCGGGTGTCGGGCGATGAGGTGTGTTGGCGAACCGCTGTGAACCGCTTCAGCAATTTGTTGGCAATACGATTGCTGTCAGTTTCTTCACTGGTAGAGAAACGAATGGGTGCGTTGTCAACGCCGCGATTTTTGCCGTCAAGTGCTTTTATGGTGGACCAAAGTCTTTTTGTGTTTGAAGGACGATTGTTCAGGTTGCCAACAAATTCTCGCCATTTCCTGGTTTTTTCCTCATTGCAGACTTGATTGAGCGTTTTGGTCAGGTCGGTTAGTCTGTTCAAAGTAGGGTCGATGCTTCTGATGGTATCACGTTCCTTTATCAGCTCATTAGTATGGTCAGATAGGCTTGGATCATAGAGTTTGCGACGACCAAATGGTATGCTTTTCTTGGTGGCGGCTATAATGATACGTCTAAGCATGACTTCGCGTTGATGCACTGAGAGGTTATTGTTCAACGTGAGCGACGACATTTTATTTTCCACTTCGACGGTGAAAAGGGACCAGTTGGCTTTGTTGAAGTTAACGAAAGTCTTCTTTTGCGATATGATCAGCTCTTGTTTCGTATCTATTTTAAGTATGATAGGCTTATGGTCGGATGACAGGGTGTTTTTTGTGTTCCATTGTATAAGCGGTGCAAGTTCAGAAGAAGCAAGGGACAAATCGGGCGAAGTTGGTCGTTGATTGGCTGCGACTGGCAGACGGGTAGCTTGTTTCTCATTCAGCAGCAGTAGGTCGGATTGATCGATTAGGTCAGTGACAAAATTGCCACGACCATCATTAGATGGTTAATGCCACAATTTATTGTGTGCATTGAAATCGCCCAATACAACTACTCTGTCCATGTCAAAAATAGCAGCCAGAGGCGGCTCATAGCCAGGAGGGCAGCTTGAGACAGGAGGAATATAGATATTGACCACAGTGATGTTGCCGTTTGACGTTGCGATTGAAATTGCCGCTGATTCCATCGTACCATCATTGCATAAGACAGGGATGTCGATATTTTTGCCACAGTGTCTTCACGGATGAGAAAGCCAATACCACCACCAACATTAGGGGTGATGCGATCTTTGTGAAGTAAGCGATAGCCGTATGTTTTAGGATCTTTGATGCTGGGGTTGAGCTTAGTCTCTTGCAACACACCAATGGCAACGTCCTGTTCTTTCAAAAAGTTCATGAGCTCTGGTATTTTGCCTTTTAAACCATTTATATTTAATTGCAGTATTTTTAATGGTTTGTTCTGTTGTTGTAACATAGAAGTGGCGCATTTAGGACATTTGTATGAATCTTTTTTGTAGTCGCCAATTTTCTTCAAGCCGCCGCACTTCTGTTGCTTATGAATCCACATCTTGCAGTTTGAACAGAGCACTGAGTTGTAATAAGCGTTACTGCCACACACGCCACATGGGTAACGGATGGGGCGAGTTGGTCCAGGATTTGGTTCGACGCCAGCACTAAGTAGTAGAAGCCGGAGCAGCACGGCCGGCATGTGTAGCTCCGCAAATAAAAACACATTTGATCGATGATGCTCCATATACGGAGAGTAAACGTCGTTTGATTCAGCTGTAGATATTGTAGCGTGGAACAGGCACACTTGCGTTGACCAATGTAGTCAACGGCGAAAGCGACGTATAATGGTCGTAGAATAGCACAATGTGCTCTCAGCCTGTATTGTGAGCACAGATGCAAAAGGTCAGGCTGGCCAGAGAGGGGTGAAATCAATAATTAGGGGGTTGGAGAGATAAAATCCACGATTTTTTCTATAGTAAATCAAATTTTTGGCTATTTTTTATGACGAAATTGTTCGTAAATACACTGCTTTGAGCTTAGTCTCTTCGACAATATCTAAATTTTGGACCGTTGAGCGAGGGGAGGGGGTAATATCTCCTCTTATCACACAAGGGCGTGGAGGGTTAGGAGATTAGACCTCAGAGAATCTGGTAGACTCATAAAAATCGATAGATCCCAGAACTGAACCTCTGGCATGTTTTTTTTGGGATTTTTGCCGGTTTTACACAACTCAGACGCCCCACAATGCGGCTGCTGTCCACGTATGCCTCTCACCCCTCCCTCAGTGCATGTAGATTGTAAGGTCAAAAAACGCAGATGTACGTGGAGCGTATATTCTCCAGCGTATTCGATAAGCGAAGAAAAACCTGTGTGAACTAAACAAAAAAGAGAAGCAAAATTTTATGCATGCGTTACAAATAATTTAAAAAATTAAAAACAAATAGTTACAGTAAAATTCACCCGACGCATCTTTAGCAGCTGCTGACATTTGATCCAATTTCTGGTAAACAGTTATTTTTTGTTCATCCAACTCCTTAGAAACGATCTTGGAATGGAAATTGCGTCTCGTGCGCAACGACATGGCGTGTTGGCGATGAGCAGCATCCTGCGGCAAAACCATCGTAATCAGCGGCGAATTTTCGTCCTTACGGCATTTCGCGGACATTTTATCAAGATCAAAACCGCTACTTTTAATGACCTACAGAAATACAACAATTATGATCACACTTCACGTGCGCAATTATTTAAGAGATAAATTGTAAAGTTATACTTACAGGCGGAATAACAGAAAATTTTATGAAAGGCAAATAAAAACGAGGCTGAAAAAAGTGAATGTCGAATTTTCTTTCATTCCAACTAAAAAAAGAATAAGGTTAGCTACTGAGCTAATCTAATGCTTCTCTCTTGAGCGACGATAATTCGGTAAGGTAAAAAATCCGTTTTATATCGACTCACCTCAAAGAGGACTCACTTTCAAAATCGGACTCACCTCCCAAACCGGACTTACCCTCCAGCTGACTAGGTTTTTTGTACAACTTTATGCTCTACATGCACTTGAACTCACAGGTTTAACCATCTGCATATTGACATGTTACTCTTTCATAAATTTTCGTCGTGTATATATATATATATATAAATATATATATATATATATATATATATATATATATATATATATATATATATATATATATATATATATATATATATATATATATATATATATATATATATATATATATATATATATATATATATATATATATATATATATATATATATATATATATATATATATATATATATATATTGTTTTAAGGCATTTAAAAACTTCCATCATAAAATAAGAAATAGAGAAACGCATATAAAAATTAGGATTATCAACTTTTGGCAAGCTAAACCACCGTTATTTTCAAATTTACAAATCTATTCTTTTTCATTAGAAAGCGAGAAACCTTTTTGAAAGTGTTAGCACTTTCCTTGAGACAATACGAGACAATAGACAATATGTATGTTTAAACTAGAAATTTTAAAAACGTTATTTTAATGTTTCGGATGATAATCTTTTTTAAAACATAAAACATGGAAATTGAACAAAATATGGTTAAGAAATAGATATTTAGCGCGAAGCGTCAAAAATTTTATATGCATTTTCAAGACTAAAGATCCTTAAAACCGCGTTAAGCAGACATTTTCTAATGTTTTATTTGGAAAATCGAAATTTCTGCGGGGGGGAGCAGCAAACAATCTAAAGGGGTCAAAAAGACAACCCGAAACCATGGTGCAGGGGAATCCCAGAAACCTTGACCAATTAATTTATTCTACGAGCTTTTTTTGCTATATAAGTGACAAAAATAGCCAAAATAGCCTATGCAGCGTACTGCAATTTATTTAAAGTGTGATTTTCGTTGTTTATTTCTACTGAACGAACTGAGAAATCTGCTTGGTGCGACTACAGTCCAATTTAGACGCCGATGCAGTTGCAACAGCTGCACCTGAGGACGGATCTGTCTGAAGGCATAATCCAGTGCAAGTGCTAGCTATCATTTATCTACACCGCTTTTGTAGTTGATCTCAACCAAAGCACTTTTAACCATAAAAACTAAAGAAATTTATCAATCCAGTCAAAAAAATTAAATTTTTAGACTATGCCCACCTGACAGTTGGTACCTGTCTATCTGACCTTTCAGTGGGTAACATCTCTCTCACTCTTCGTGCATGTATGCCCCAAACCCCTCTCCAAGAGAACATAAGGTCAGCTTCCTCAAAGATTAACGCTGAATAAGTGCGGTTTTCGATTTTTCCTCTTATTGCTTCAGGTATGTCCTTCGGTCTCTAAGACAGCTTCAAACTACGCTTTTACCATCCCATCATGCTGATGTTGAAGGGGGCGGAGGGCGGCCCCCTTATTGGCCCAAAATAATTGGCGAGATAAAGAATGGATATGTAATTTGCAATAATTTTGGCCGTCATTGATCATAATTTCGCAAATTTTTCTGACGCTTCGCGCCGGAAAATACCTATTAATGACATTATTTACTATCTTGGCGGCCTGGAAGCCATTTCTTGCTCATGGAATTGGTTTCAAGGCAATTGCAAGAGCAGAAACAGCTATTTCAGCATCGGTTTATTTTGTTTTCAAGCAAAAATTTTAAAAATTTTCGACATTCCGCGTCAACTGCTCCAAATGCAGGATAATCAAGCAGTAAATTAAACCTCTAAACGTCCTTCCGCCTAAATTTCACACAATTTCCGGCGCTTCCAATAATTGATTTAAGAAATTTTTCCACAAAAAAATGTCGAAAAATTTCAATTTTTTTAAATGACAGTCAAAAGTGATTTTAATAAAAGTAGACGACGTAAAACACCAAAAGCGATATTTGACACGTAAAGGGCTGATTTTTTTGACCAATTTTTGACTGTTTTTAGAAGAGTTTGGGTTACCGCCCTCTTAGGAAAATCTTAAATTCACAACTAGTATCGATCACTGTCCACTGGCCAGAATCAAATAACTCGAAATTTGTTCCGCTGATTGAACCAACCGGATGAAACCTGTATTCGTACATGTAACAGGGGGATGGAGATCCCCCACTCAAACTTGGTCGTCCCCCTTTCCCCTTAAAGCCAGAAAATTTTCACCCCCCTCGATTTTTGTAAAAATTGAATTTTTTGACCGTTTTCAGGCCTTTTAAGGCCGTTTTTGACCGAAAATTGGAGGTCATTTTCCCCCTCCCTTGAAACAGCTGGGGATCCCCTCCCCCAACCGAAATTTCGAGCCATTACATATATGCCTAAGTTGACTGATCGGACGTTGTGTTGACTATACATACTTAAGTAATATACAGCCCCGCATCTCAGATAATGCGGATACAATAATACAAACGTAATACACCATTACCTGAATTCCATTCTTATAATTCACAAAAGGCGTAAATCTTTTGACACCTGGCAAACGAGCGAATGAATGTTGGTGTAAGAGATGCAGCGGCAGAGTATTGACTTTTGAGCAACTGTCGCTTGAGCCGTTCGAGCAACCACTCTTCTCACATTGCGCGTCGCCGTTTTTCGGAAGCGGCGCGGGCGACGCCAAGGCAGCGGCGGCGGCGTTTGACGCTTCGATACGCTTGGCCAATCGGCTGAGGAAGTTAAGAGACAATTTTGACGCGTTGCGCGTCGATGAGCAAGGAATCGAATCGAATAGGCGCGGAGGCGCTGCGTCGTTTTTCGTCGTACGACGTAACGACGGCAACGCAGAGTCGTCGTTAGCGTAGACGACATCGCCTAGAAAAATTCCGATAGCGTCGAATACAATCATAGGCGCATTTAAGGGTGCGGGGAGTTGGCCGCCCCCCATTGTCCAAAATTAATTGGCAAGATAGAGAATGGATATATAATCTGCAATGATTTTTGACAGTCGGTGATCACAATTTCGCTTATTTCCCCGCGTTTTGCGCCGGATAATACCTATTAATTACGTTTATTCTTTTTCTTGGCGGCCCGGAAGTCATATTTTTGCTCAGCAAGTAGGTTTTTAAACGACGTTTAGAGCAGAAACAGCTTTTTTAGCACAGTTTTCTTCTATTTTCAAGCATAACTTTGAAAATTTTCAAATGCTGCAAATACAAGAAATAGACCTGTAATTCGAAAGTGGAAGTTTGCAAGTGAAAGTTTATTGCAACAGCGAAAATAGGTACAGTGTCGCTCAAAAGTTTAAGGCCACCCTGACCGATTACTCGAAATCCATTGCGGTTTCAGATCGCTTTTAGCTGTGGAATTAAAAGGCCTAAATTTCACTTTGAAAAAGTTTCTAGATTAGTTCTCCCCGCTGATTTCAAAAAAGTGTAGTCGCTTTTAATTTTCTTCACTGCTAGCTGATTTATTACGGGTTAATTCCGATCCATTTCGCTGGTCTTTTGATCAAAAATCGCATCGATGTTTAAGGATACTAAACTATTCCTAAGAGTGATGGCCGGATGTTTCAATATAAGTTAGTGCGTCATACAAAACAGACTTAAGAAACACAAGCACTTCGATTCCTTTACTGATCTTCCTCGACCCGGGGCGTTCCTCTAAATTGGCCACTAAAGAACTATGTGGTCTAAAGCGAACTTCTTAAAAAATTGGCGTCTGAACGCTCCTGACATGCAGGGTGAATTGCCTATTGATTGTGGACCATTAGTTTGGAGGTAGACAGTTGGTCGGCATCTTTGTCGTATTATTGGATCGTCATAAAAGTTTTTTTTGCGATCGAGTTTAACAGAAAAAAGTATTGATTTTCGCTCGAAATTTCGTTCGTTGGACTTTTCTTGATGGTTCAAAGGCTTTCTTTTTTAGGAGTGAAAATTAGATTATTTTACTTCGAAATACGGGGTTTTGTCCGCAGACGTTAAGACAAAAAGTAAAATGTCAAACGTATGACCCGAAGCGTCGAACACAGAAGAGAGTGCAGTGCTCTTGTCTGGAGTAGATTTAAAGCCCAGTTGTAATTTGGTTTTCTTTTTTTCCGACCCAAAATTTACAACCACTTCATATATTTGCTTAATTAAGAAGCACTTGTTTCCTTATTTGGTGACTGCCTCAGAAAAACATCCAAGACATTTTGTTCCAGAGATCCAAAACGAGGCAAAAACCGCTGTAGCATATTTTGTGGGCAAGAGATTGCCTTTATTACTGTGACCCCTACAAACCCAGGAGGAACTCGATCCAATTAAAAATATTTGGCGAATTGTTTGAGGGAGACTTCAGGAACATAATTCTAAAGTGTATTTTATAAGCAAAAATGATTGAAAAATGAAGGATATCTGGGGTTCAATCCCAAAATAAAATGCGTCAAATTGATCAATTCGATAACACTGTGTATACAAGCATTAATTCAAGCTAAAGGTTATCGGATTTCCTTTTAATCGATTCTTTTCTGTTAACTGTTAATTGATGATACTTGTTATTCATAGTTCTGTTCAATTTTGAAACTCTCGAACAATAATTATTTAAGAATTTACGATTCAAACAGAAGCTGCTTTTAAATCGTAGGTGGCCTTAAACTTTTGAGCAGCTTTGTACGTCAAGAGAAACATTTAAAGAAAAAATGTATAGTCGCGGAAAACGTGAAATACAGAATAAAGGACATTAAAGCAATAATACAAAAACAGGTCATTCCAAGAAGAAACATTGATGTGCTGTGCAAGGTCATAAAGGCAGTGCACTTACTTTTCAAGCTGCTAGTGCTAGGTCATAAAGGCAGTGCTCTTACTTTTCAAGCTGCTAAACGTTATTCCGCTTTAATGCCACATATTTTCCGGCGCTTCGCGCCAGATTTTCGTTAAAATCAAAGAAATTTAATAATTTTTTCGAGCGAAAATTGTCGAAAATTTAAAAATTTTTGAAAAGACGTTGCGCTGAAAGCGATTTTCAATGAAAGTAGACAACGCGAAACGTCGAAAAAAGGCTAACCGAACTTGAAGCGCAAATTTTCGAACCTGTTTTCAGAAATTTTTTTGAAAAGTTGGGGTAGCCCCCTTTAGGAAAATCCTAAATCCGCCACTGAATACAACTGAGTACGGAGTGGAATAAGAGGGAGTCCAATGATCATGCATGTAACAGAAGGACGGGGGATCCCTCACTCAAAGTTGGTAGTTCCCTCATCCCCCAAAGCCTGGCAAACCCCCCCGATTTTCGAAAAAAGCCTGCTTTTCTGGCCGTTTTTCAATCCCCCATGGCCGGGGCGGGAAATCCCACTCAAAATTTTGAGCCGTTACATATATTCCAATAATATTTACTGTGACAAATTTTCTATTAAATCAAGCCATCTATTTTCACCAAATTTCAACCATCCAACCACACAGGGGCGGATTTAGGGGGGCGGCCGCCTCCCCATTGGCCCAAAATAGTGCGAAAAATTAGGCATTTTTGAGCGGTTTTTAGCGATTTTCGGGTTAGAACGGCTAATTTTTCCGCCCAAGTAAGGGTTGCGCCCCCCTTAGGGGGTACCGCCCCCTTAGAAAATCCTAGATCCGCCACTGCAACCACAACCTCCCTCTTGTTACCATAAACTAAATCAAATCCATACCGCAACTGTGCAAGCCACAATAAACGATTAATTCCCTTCAGTTTTACTCGGAGGATGGCCGGTGGAAAAGTGTATACAGACTTGGCCAAAAGTTTGAGACATCCCTTATTTTGCGTTAATTTCGGAAAAATTTCTCCGTAAATATCTCGAGAACGGCTTAGCAGATTTGAATAAAAGTTCACTCATAAGAAGTGCGCAAAAACTACTCTAGACACATGCACTTTTTCTCATTTAGCATGAAGTACCGACCCAACTTTGCAAATCTTATTGCAAGTTTGAATGGCATGTTTAATACAATGGTTTAGGGTGTATTAAACTTTTAGGCCCGTAAGCACAAAGGCCGATTAGCGCTAATCGGAGATTAAACTACAACTTTGATCTCCGATTAAATTTATCGGCATGCACAAACGCCGATTAGTGGTAATCGGCGAATCGATTAATCGGAGATTATAATCCTACTCCTCCCCAGGTTTAAACACCGATTAGTGTGAGTTTCCTTCGTTTTGTGAGCCAGTTGGTTTCTGTTTTCTTTGATTATGGACGTTCTTAACTTTCTTGACGAATTGGACGAAAATGATGATGAAAATTTGGAAAACGTGATTCCAAGGAGGGTATTTTTGGAACGATCGAATCCGTTGGAAAGTTACGCTGATGATAAATTTTGGTCGCGATACAAATTAAACAAAAACAGCGCTAGGGAATTAATCAATTTACTTGAAAACTTTGCTGCAAACTTTCACGTTAGGATATGCTTTGAAAGCTTCTTCAATAGCACCCCACGCCTTGCTTTTAGCAGTCGCCGTTTTTGAATCCGTTTCTTTATTTTCGATAGTTTCAGCTTTTTCGGAAACGCATTCAAAGAGAAATTCGACTTCTTCGTTGTCAAAATTTTGCATTCTTTCGTGAAGTTTATTACTGATGTCCATTTTTTGCAGTTTAAATAAATGCGACCATGACAAATTATTTCAAAACCACAGCTTCCCACCAAACCTGTTTTTACTTTTGTGCTTTTATCAATCCTGTCCAGGCATGCCAAAAAAATAACCGATTCAAACAGAAAAATAGGTATTCGTTTTTCTACCTACTGGACTTGTCCAGTACCGAAATTCAATCAAAATTGTTGTTAATCGGCGTTTAATCGACGATTAAAAATTTAATCTACGATTAGTCAATCGGCCTTTAATCGGCGTTTGTGCATACGGATTTTGATCGGTCGTTAATCTCCGATTAAGGCTAATCTACGATTAGCCTTAATCGCCGATTAAATTTATCGGCCTTTGTGCATACAGGCCTTAGTCATGCCTGTACAATACGTACACCATCAATCGATGATACAGAATACAGTATACCACGGAAAAGCTGGCATTAGCACGACTCAGGCCCAGTTATTGCTTATTCTCCCACTGAAAAATTATCAAGTCAGAATATACTACCTTCCAGACCAATGCTGTTTCATTTATTCTCAATCAGAAACGGTTCAACATATTTTTAACTGCATCATCTAAAATTAATCTACCTCTGGATGAAACCACTAAAAGTAACTGGCTGACTTCAAACATGGTTCTTTTGGACAAAAAATCTGTGACAGGCATTGCCACCACAATCACAGGGGGTCAAATCGATGTAAACAATATCTCAATTATACCTATTATCGAATCGATTATGTAAAGCTCCAGTTTCGCTGTCAATTCATTTCTTAATGACTTCTCGTACATATGACAGAACATCAGAAATGAGCTTGTGTAATCGCCTATTAAACAGAATGCAAAACAGTCTACCAAGTAACTGAACTTCCTTCCTTTCGACATCTTCCAGTATGTTCTGAATCTGTTTCCTCGACATTTCTGATAATAAAAAATCCAGAAATTCGTTGATGAGGTGGAAAATGAAGTGAAAATTTTTGCCTTTTGCATTTTACTTCATAAAAGCTCTGGCTGATCCCCATACCTTTCATGCTGTGTATCTATCGCCACACCCATACATAGGCAGCAACCAAATTCTGAGAGGTCCAATGGAGTAAAACCGCAAAAAAGTACCAAAAATTCAATTCTGGGGTAGTCTACCGGATTCCGTGCAAGAGGGTATTCCAGATTCCCTAGGGGTCCAGACCGAAGATGCACAGCATGGCCGATCTAGGGGGATCAGATCAGCCGGTCTGGGGGTCAAGAAACGAGCTTTTCTGGTCCAAAATTTTCTAAAAAACTGATATAAGCGCTAAAATAGCCGTGAAACTACTTTTTTATACAGTTTTTAGTCAATTTTAAGCACTTTTGAAGAAAATTTACAATTTTCATCCGTTTTTGCCTTCATATTGCCTCATTTTCCCTAGAAAACTTCCCAGTTTTCCATTCTGGAGTTCTAAACCCCAAAACCCCCCACGTACATGTATGGTCCAGACCATATATGGACCCCTAAAAAATTTTTAGCTTCCTCCCCAGAAATTCTTTTCACTCCTCCCCTTGATTCGCGATTTTTCGAAAAATTCCAAAAAGCTCGAAGACAAGGTGTTGTTTTAAGCGTTTTTAGCTATCTGTTTACTCAAGTGTCAGATTTTCGGCGCTTCGCGCCAGATACTAATTATTTGCCTATTTTTTCAATTTATTCGAATTTTTTGATTTTTCTGAAATTTTTCTGTTTTTATGCTCTACAAACAAAAGCCTTAAAACGGTGTTTTCAACGCGATTTCGCCATTTTTTAACACAAAAAAGGCACTTTAAAATTTCAGCCTCCCCAGAATTTCCATGGTGTGCATGGCTGGCCTACACCACCAGATCCTTGTATGAACTATTAAAATTTATCCAAACATTACAATGGAATAGACTAATATTATTACAATAGATCGATGGGGGAGGGGTTAAATTCCAGGATTCATGGCTACTAGTGTATATTTTCTCGCAAGTCGAAAGACAAAAATTATCCAAATACCATACCTATAAAAAACTTGCATGCGCGATGACCGTAATATTTCAGCTTTTTTAATAGTTTCTGACTGGGGGTTTTGAACGATAAAAAATATTGAATCAATTGAACCAGCATGAAGCATCGGAAAAATGTTGCCGTAACATATTCTGACTCAATTTTAGTTGTACTGCAAAGTGAACAGACAGGAAATTATTAATTAATAGATACAACGCAAGACATTATTACTAATCCTGTCCAAAGAAATGATTCAGAAAACTTTTTAAACAGCTCTAAGCCGTCTAATCCCCTATATGCATGCATAACTTATATGAGTCCGTTAACGTCAACCCCAGAATTTGCGATTTTACAAAAGTTTCAACAAAAAAAATTAGTAGAACGGTGATGTTTCAAGCGATGTTAGTCATTTTTTGCTCAAAAGCGTCAAATTTTCTGAGCTTCACGCGCTAAACCTATTTTTTGACTAATTTTTTAGCTTATTCGAGCTTTTTGATATTTTCGAATTTTTTAAAATGTTTTTGTGCTCTAGAAAAAACAGAGAATCATACATGTAAGGGCTCGAAATTTTGGGAGGGGGTCCCCGGCCATTTTAGGGGGGAATGACTTCCAATTTTCGGCCAAAAACGGCCAGAAATCGCAAATTTTTCCAAAAGTCGGGGGGAGAGTTCAAAAATTTTCTGACTTCAGAGGGGATGACCAACTTTGGGTGGGAGGATTTCCCCATCCCCCTGTTACGTGCCTGTAGAGCATTGTCAGAAACGGCGAAAAACGATGTTTTTGACAGTATCCACCATTTTTGAGCCCAAAAAGGCACACCCCCAGAATTCCCATGCTGTGCAAACATGTCAAAAATTAAATTCTGCGGGTCTTGCAATCTGCGGGGGTACTTCGAACTCTAGGGGTCTAAATATCCAACGTGCATTTGTGCGCAATGCGCATATGATAAAAGCAATGTAGATTTCGCACATAAACGTAGATATCAGCACATAAAATTTATACATTTACGTATATAAGACGCAATGCATGATCGCCAGGCACATAGCTACGATTGGAGGGGAGAATCCCTCAAAAATTTTAGATGTGTCATAATTTTTCACAAGGGTCCCTCAGAGGAAAAAATTAAAAATTCTTGAAGTGCATTTCAATGACCACTAAAGCATAATTCTATCGCGCTTTTGAGCTGAACAGAAATTTTCTGGCTCTTCGCAACGGATTAGTTAATTTTGTAATAGCTTGTGTTCCAAACAGCAAAAGTTTGAGAAAGACATAATGAATATGTCATAATTTTTGCGGCGCTTCGCGCTGAATATGTTCTACGATGTTTTTCTTCGCAATGCACCAGATTGAGTAAAAGGAAAAGCATTATAAACCTTTTTAGAGTAGAGCTTGAGTAGAATGTTGAGAAATCAGTCGTACACTTAGTTGAAACGACAATTTTTGACATGCCTTTTTGATAAAGTGTATTTTTCTAATTTTTTTGACATTTTCTTCCCCATTAGGAGCTCACCGAGAAAAATTTAAAAAATACTATTATTTTTGCCTATCTAGATATCTGACTTCAAAATTTCTACTTCCCCCAAATTCAGACTACGTGCTTGATCCTCACTCACAAAAAATTCCATCTACGGTAATCATACGTGTTCTTGGCGAAGGGGGTTTGGGGGTTGACCCCTCAGAATCGATACTGACCACCGGTTAAATGGCTGCGACCCCTCCCCCAGAATTGTCGACTTTTCGTAAAAATTGTAAAAAATGTGCCTTTTAAAGCATTTTTAGCACATTTTTAGCTCATAAGTCTCGAATTTTCGGCGCTCCGCGCCATGTACATATTTTTTGACTATAATTTCTCTTATTTACTCGATTTTTTCAAATTCCTTCGAGATTTTTTATGTTTTTATGTTTATGAAGAACGAGCATTAATCGAAACGCCAAAAACTGTGTTTGACATGAACCCATCTTTCCTTAGCCCGAGAAAGACACTTTTTAAAAATTTTTTTGGGCCTGACCATCTCCAGACTTCCTCCCATGCATGTTGTACATGTATAACGCTTATACGGATCGATAAAAATTACTAGTTCTTTCAATGGCAGTGTCTGGCGTCGCTGGACAAGAACCGGTTGACGCTGGTCGTTTCGATTCACTATCCTTGTGACACAGTTCTTCAGCAAGTGGCGTTGATGTTAAAGCCAGCGTTTTCTCGTCGATGCTTTTTACACTCAAAGGTGGAACCGGCGTAGGTTTTTGAAAATAGGCTGATTCCTTGCAATACACTCGCTTGTGAATCACAAAGCTAGGCAAACTACGGAACATGTTGCGGCATGCGCTGTTGAATACACAAAAGGCTAATGAGCAGATATAAAAGGCAAATAAAATGATATCAAATCGAACTTACAGCAAATAAAATGATTTCGAATCGAATTTAAAAAATTGACGATGAAAAACAACAAAGCGCCAGTCTGATGAAAACGCAAATAAAATAGCATAAAAACTTTCAATTAAATTAATATGCAAGAATCGCAAATCTGAGACGTCAGAAACTTAGATTTGTTTGCAGAGATCGAAAATAAATAAAAATGGGACTGAGCGAGATTTCGCATTTACAGCAAGTTTTATTTAAAAGCAAAAATTTTCAGGAAGCATTTATATGGAATACAACGGTGCTTGCTACGAAGTATACACCCAAGACTCCGCAATTATTAAAAAATTTAGGTGCAATGTTCAAATATGATCGGCATGGCAGTCGAATGAGAAGCTATCCATACTAACATTTTAATTGTTGAAATTTCTTCAAAAAGACCTATATAATGAAGGATTCACAGCATTTTAATGAAATTTCTAAGTCAACCAATTTCACGCATAGTTTATGCCATATTTAACTTAATAAATTTTCGGAATGACCCTAAAAACAAACGGCCAAAATACCCATTTTGTGCGCTGATCCTGATTCCAGAAAGACAAGGCTGGATATTTTACTTGAAGAATGAAAAGACACTAAAGCGAAGAGATAAAAGTCGACTCAACGCTACAAATCACAAAGAACAATAGATATGTAGAATGATTCATTATAGATCGGTAGGCTGAAAATTTTAAATATTGCCACTAGCAGATTCCCTGATCTTTTCATGTTTGTGCTGACTTATTAACAGCTTACATGCGGTCTGAATAAATTATCAGCATATAGTCAGACGGAATAATACCTGGGCAATGGTTAATGTTTCTCCCCGTCCAACCTCCTTCAAAAGATGGTTCCAGCTTTGAGAGATGGTTGGTTTGGCCCAGAATGTGATTGTCCAGGTCACCGTTTTTTTGTATTCGGCAAAGATTTTTCCCGATGTACAAAGACTTTTCGGGACCGTCTTTGTACATGTACGAGTACAAAGATTTTTGGGACGACAAAAATTGCAAAAAAGGTGTAAAATTAGCGTACATTTTCGGCGCTTCGCGCCGAAATGAGTAATTGTGTATTCTATATATCTTTATAATGGCAGAAATTGCATTCCAAAAGGAAAAATGTCAAATTTTTCGGCGCTTCGCGCCGTTTTAAGAAAAAAATTTCCAAAATTTGTGTGTATAACTATGTACAAAGATTTTTGGGAAGACAAAAACTGTAAAAAGGTAAAAAAATTCCAAAAATTTTCGGCGCTTCGCGCCGAAATGAGTGCTATTTGTCCTATATATCTTCAAAATGGCAGAATTTGCATTTAGAATGGAAAAATGACAAATTTTCCGGCGCTTCGCGCCGTTTTGAGACACTTTTTAGTAATTTTTGGCGTCAGAAACCCAGAAATTAGCTAAAATACACTACCAAAGATCGGAAACCCTGTTTTACCACACTAAAATCGCTAGTGTACTATATTGGAGTACACAAAAATTTGCATGTACAATATGTACAAAGACTGTTGGGGACCATCTTTGTACATGTACAAACGGACCTTGTACAAAAAAACGCTGGTCCAGGTCCAGAAATGAGTTTACCTGGTCCAAAAAAGTGGTTGTCCACTTTGAAAAGTCATTGTCTAGGTCTAAAAGTGGGATTATCAGACTTTACTGTACAAAACATATGCACGTCCAACTTTTGGCTCCGCCTGTTTACTGGTCGGGCAAAAATGGGGTATTGCCCATGCGTGGACGTAACAGTATTGAGAAAGTGCTAAACGGCATTTCCAATCATTGATTTAATAAGACTATTATAAGATAGTTAATAGTTATGCAGAAAACATATAATGTAAGCAATCGACTTTAGGCGTGTTTGCTTTTGTTCCTTGTAGATGTTAAAAAGACGTGACACTTTCACATTCAATGCAACATCAAGCTATGATTGAAAATAAAATGTATGAAATATCCTGAGACAAGAGCTTCGATTTTTAGATTTTCTCGTCCATAAAAGGAATCACAATTAACGAATATCAACCAAATTAAATCAACTACGTCATTGCGGAGGAAAAAGTAGCAAAAAAGCCAAACAGAAAGGCAAAAAATTAACTGGTTGAAAATTCGCGGACAAAATACTTGAATTGAATGTGTACAAAAATGTGATAATGTAACAATCCTATATTTGAAATATAAATCGATTAAGATTCGACAGAAGCATGTTTGTACCGCAAGGGAATTCTGGGGGAGGTCAGGCTTAAAAATTTTTAAAAAATCCCATTTTCGGGCTAAAAACGACGGGTTCACGACAAAACGCCGTTTTTGACGTTTTGGATCAAAGCTCATTCTTTCTAGAACATAAAAAATCTCGATAAAATTTTATAAAAAATTAAGTAAATCGAACAAAATTCAGTCAAAAAATGTGTATCTTGCACGAAGCGTCGAAAATTTGACTTTTGAGTCAAAAATGCGCTAGGAACGCTTAAAAAGGCTCACTTTTTCTAATTTTAACGAAAAATCGACAATTCTGGGGGTTGCAAACATTTTGCGGGGGTAAGTAGCCATTCTGGGAGTCCAACCCCCCTCAACAACACTAATCGACAGGAGTAGCCACAACCACTTACGAGAGAAAGCAATAAAGGGGCTTATCAAAACAATAAATTTATAATAATTAGATCAAAGTAAAAATCATCGAAACAAATCGATATTTCTTAATGAAGGTATGATTTTGAGACGCGAAATCGCGCAACAAATTGCAAAAAACCATAATTGCAGGGTTGAAGGAAGTTCAAGCCCGGCTAGAGTTACCATAAGTTAAGTAATGTCGAAGGACTTAGCCTGCACCACATATATACACTTCATGGCCGATCTGGGGGGTCACAGTAAACTTTCGGGAAACTTTTTCGGGCCAAAATGACCTGAAAGAATGCTAAGATGAGTGTTAAGACTATGTTATCCCACAGCTTCTGATCAATGTCACGTACTTTCGAAAAAATTACAATTTTCATTCACTGTTGGCCTTCATTTTACCTCCGCTTCCCCAGAAAATTTTCCTTTTTCCATTCTGGAGGGACGTCTAGACCCCCAACCCCCACGTGCATGTCTGACTCGCATCAACATATTCATAACTATTCGTAGACTGAAAGACTTTGTTGCCTGACTGTGAGTCACATTCAACGATATCTTCGAGTGATCTAAAACAATATCCATTTATCTCGTCTTTTTTTTAAGATTTCAAGCACAAAATAATAGGTTCATGTCAACTTAGCACTGGTTTATGTTGTGTAAAAACTAAATTAGCTTTTTTATGCTTAGATTATTAAAAAAAGTTTTTATGTGCAGTGGCGACTGCTGTTAAATTCAATTAGTATATGGCAACGCACAGGGGCGGATTTAGGGGGGGGGAGTGGCCGCCCCCCATTGACCCAAAATAGTGTGCAAAATTAAGGATTTTTGAGCGATTTTTAGCGATTTTCGGGTTAAAACGGCTAATTTTTCCGCCCAAGACAGGGTTCCACCCCCCCCTTAGGGATACCGCCCCCCCCTTAGGAAGATCCTGGATCCGCCACTGGCAACGCATTGTCATTTCTGATGTACTAGTACAAATTTCAGCTATCTGGGTTACGCGATCAGATTAATTAATTAATTTATTTATTCATTTATTTATTCAGATGAATCCCTCGAAAAAGCCTCTGTAATTAAGCAAGCGGCTAAAACTTTTTTACGAAACTCCGAATTTTTGTCCCGTATAAAACTTCGAGTCGAATATCTGTCTCTAATTCACTAGCTTCTGTTTATTATTCTTTTCAAAGAAGAATATACACTAGCGTCACGTAAGTGATACTAACCGGCACTCCAGAATTACATCACATTCGTAATTGAGCAAATTTCTAATTTCAATCGTGCCTTGATGATAACCATTGAAAAACACTTGGAACCCCTGTAAGCCAGTTGCAAGGCCAGGTTGCATGAGTGATTCGTCCAATCGTCCATTTGACGTCGTCATTTCAATTAATTAATGACCTATAATTAAACGTCGTGGGTACAGGTAAGGTCGAAAAGCATACCAAAGCAAAGACATGACTTCATTTAAATATTAGGTCAACGTACCTACAGTGCTTAACAAGTTTTAAAAGCTTTACATTAATCACAAGTCGATAGACAAAACTTAACTGGAACAGGGAAAACTTGGACACTAGAGATATGCATCGAAATATGCATCGTATTATATAATTTAAAAAAACAATAATAATAAAAATAAAAGTAAAAACAATAATAATTATAATTATAATAAATAATAATAATAATAATAATAATAAATAACAATAAAAGGCAATAATAATAATAATAATAATAATAATAATAATAATAATGATAATATATATTATAATATTTCATTCACATGAACGCAAAGGTAGAACGTCACAAAGAAAAATAGCATAGGCACATCGTAAATATAAAATGCGAAAATCGTGAACATACAGGCAAATAACTAATCGAAAATAAAAAATAAAGAACAAATAACGAACAAATGACTAACAACAAATAATCAACAAATACCCGAACAGAAGGAACTTGAAAACTCGATGAGCATCGAAATATGTATCGTATTATATTATTCGAATAAGAGGCTTAAATTGGAGGAATCAAAGAACGAGAACGAATCGACGTAAAACTTGCCTTAACTTAAGCATTGAAAATCTGAATTTTAAACTCCCGTAGATATGCGAATTATTTAAATTATAATTTTAGTGATCCAAAGTTTTTTACTCATAGCATCTGCGAAATTTTCGAGCTGATGCATATATCTGCAGTTAATAAGTAGAGAATTATGCCTTATAACTATTTGCGTACACGATGAAATCGTAACGTAAATGCTTGACCAAACCGGAGTGATTTAAGACTATGGTTTAAAGTAAATATCCTAAGATCTCCGAAACCTTGCTTAAGAATAAATTTTGCGGATAGTTAGCCTTGCCTAAATAATTGTTTCCGATTTGAGCATATGCAAACCTAAGCAGCTGTATGTCGACCTAAGGGCAGTATGTCGACCTATGCATCTTCTAGAGCTTATAGCATCTAAACTAAGCCTAAACCTAGGAATAATAAGATAAATAACAAGAATTACGAGTTGACGTTAAACTGGCTACGGGAGTAAAACTTGGCATTTAAAAATTCCAAGTTTTACTCCCGTAGCCCCACGAACACTGGGTTGATTTTCATCAAATCACTTCTCCGCGCTTTTCATCGAAGAAACCAATACTTTAAAAGCAGTTTTAATAGAATCCGTATTAAAAAGCGGATTTTTCGTTTAGACCATGTTCAATAGTTTAGCCGATCAAAACTTCTTGCCAATAAATACAAATGACATGTTGATTTCATTAGCGCTAGCGGGCTAGGAAATAGAGTTCGTGCAAAATCAAATGATCAAGTGATCCTTCAAATACAAATTTTTCAAGGGAAAGTAGATTCTAACCGCTTTTGCATGAGAGGTTTTTGTTATTGGCTTAATAAGTTACTTTACGATTACTTTTGAGGATTGGAATCGGGGGGTCAAACAGGTGAATAGTCAGCTTATACTAATGAGCAATACACGCTTCATTCTGGTAGCAAAGAAGGGTAAAGTGAAAAGAACTGGCGTTAAATATATCTTTTTCGAATACACGCATAACGCACAAAATCGTTCACCTTCTTAAACAAGCGGCTTAAACTGAATGATAATGAAAATGAAAAACGGCGCAAAGCACCATTATTAATACCAGGAATTAAACCAATTCAAATCGCTGTTTAACTTCTTATCCAAGACGGGCTTATTTTTTCGAAGGTCAAAAAATACTAAATGCCATCAAGAGCGTACCACGTCTACATGGTATATTGTTCGAGTAAGATTATTATCAGAGAACAGGAAATTTGCATCTGAGATCATAATAGCAGTTCGAAAAAAGTAACTTCTAAGGGCTTCTGGACAGAAAAATTTATATAACTGAAATAAAACCAAATATCGTCAAAAGTCAGTAAAAATTTGAAATCGTTCTACAAAAAAAGGCGCTTGGAACCATCCCAGGCAATAAATCCCTAATTTGGCCTTATTTTTACTGCATGTAACTCTTTTTAATTTTATACTATGGCATGTCTATGTCTTCAAAAACTAGCGCACGCCCGGTCGTGCGTGAAATTCGGGATTTACGAAGACCATAGAAGGGATAAAAGCAAATCCGGGGAAAGTAAAGCAAAAAATCAAGCTAAACTGGCAAAAAACGAAACTCTTTACAAGAGTGCTGTTATTCATCCTGAAATTAGAATTAAAGTAGCTTTTGTGCTTTTTCTAGCATTTGAATCGATTAGTTCGATAAAGTTCCATGACCTACTCCATATACGCTGTGGTTTGCTGTGCGTACACAAATTCTGGCTTGAGTTCTATTTGCAGCCATAAAAATGAACAACCGCAAAAACAAACTCGATCTTCCAGACTGTGCAGATAGAAGTATGAAAATGGAACAATCAGAAGAGAATGTAAAAACGAAGCATATGTGCATACCTAATTCATTTTCTGATACCTATGTATACACAAAGAGCTGATTCAGCTTACGTACGTAGAACATAAAGCTGTATATGTAGGATAGAGAAATTGCTTTCAGCCCAGAAATACGATAAATTGCAGCAGGCAGGAAAAACAATCCTCAGATATAATTTCTCTGTGCAAAGCTATGGAAAATTGTTTTAACTGACATGTCTGACAAACACATACAGATTATGGATATAGAAGTAGCTGAACAGTTTATCCAGCAAAACTTAAGCGACTTTTCTGGAATATTTGACGACGATTTTTTAACCTGAATTCTGATCCAGTGAAACAATAGTCTTTCCTTGATTTAGTTAAGTACAAGCAAGGAAAGCTTCCTAAATACGTAAGGCCGGTAGCGCAGCTGGCCTTCGAAATTTGAGGGGACGAAAATTTTTGATTTTGATATCTCAACAACCACTTCAAATTATGGTGTTTCTGAGCTTTTCTAGGCGAGATCTATACATTTAAGAAGAAAAACTTTTGAAAAAATTCAACTTGATTTTAATTATATTCAACAAATATGTATGTTTATTTTAAGCTTAGCTCAAAAAGTTTGCTAAAATCTCCTCTAGCAATCTACATATCAGATACGCTTCAAAAATTTTCAATCCTTCCATTTGGGAAACCATTTTTAAAAGTACTCATACTTATAAAATTTTGGGGGACTAGTCCCTTCCCTTATCCCCCCACAGCTACGACCCTGAATGAGGCACGTTGTATGTACATATGTAAGCGCATATATGTACGTTTGTACAAGGTATCGTATTTTGTAAATCACGCTTACATATAAGATGTACCTACCTACTTAATTCATACATGCACAGCATGGCAGGTCGAGTGAAGGGGTCCGTCAAATACTGGTTCCTGGGGAAGGGGTTTATAGACCCCTGAATGGCCACTGACTGAACCCCCCGTTGTATGGCTGCGATCATGCAACATGGTCAGCGACAAAATTCTGTGGGTCTGGATAGTGTAAAACTGGTGAAAATCCCAGAAAACAAGCTAAATTCAATTCTGGGGGAGTTTATCGATTTTTGGGGGTCTACCGGATTCTCGTAGGAGGCTAAACCCCCAACGCCCACGTGTGGCTACGAACACCCAGAATTGAAGATTTTTAGGAAAAAAATCGTAGGAAGTGTGCTATTTCAAGTGTTTTTAGCTAATTTTTGGCCCAAAAGTGTCAAACCTTCGGCGCTTCGCGCCATTTATACTCATTTTTTAACTACACATTTATATTTGTTCAATTTTGTTCAAGAAAGAACGAGCATTGCCCAAGGTCAAAACTGAGTTTTTTGACAAGTACTCATAGTTTTTAGCCCAAAAATGTACTTTTAGACATTTTTAGAGCTGACCTCCTCACCAATCCCACGCTGTACGTACATATGGTGATCAGCCAGTTTTTAACCAATATGGCTTCAAAACTGGTATAAATGCTAAAATAGCCTAAGAACATGTCAACCCACAGTTTCTAATCAATTTCAAGCATTTTTGCATAAATGTTTCGATTTCATCCATCTTTAGCCTTTACTTTGCCTTACTTAAAAGAATTTCCAATTTTTCCATTCTAAGGGTCTAGATTACGTACATACATCTAGACTCCACGCCCAAGCCCCCAAGTGCATGTCTGGTCAAAAATCTTGCCCAACATCTTAGGAAACGCAATAGGTAAAAAACAGGCCCCCATTCTGGTCATAAACAGGGATAATGAAATTTCTAATGGGATAATGGGGATGATGGCATATAAATTTTCGTTCTTTGCTTCTGGGGAACTGACAGAGCACCAGAGCACAATCTTTCTGAGTGGGTACATCCGTTACGTAACATATATGCATGTACATAGGTAGACACCATACCTGGACGTGGGGGTTTGGGGGGTATGCACCACACCTGGGCGTGGGGGTTTGGGCGTATGCACCCCCAGAAACCAAACTACCCCCCCAGAATTCAATTTTTACACATTTTTTCGCAATTTTTTGATGCCAATGGATAGTGCTCGATGAGAAACGTTGAAAAATGGTGTTTTTTTCGCCATAACACCATTTTTAAAGCTATTTTTTGACCTTTGAGAAATCTAGCACCCCAGAATTTTGGTGCCGCCCACGTACCTTATGCACCCCCAGAAACCAAAATACCCCCCAGAATTCAATTTTTTAAATTTTTTTTGGTTTTTTTCGCAATTTTTTGATGCCAATGGATAGTGCTCAATGAGAAACGTTGAAAAATGTTGTTTTTTCGCCATACCATTATTTTTAAGGCCATTTTTTGACCTTTGAAAAATCTAGCACCCCAGAATTTTGGTGCTGCCCACGTATGTTATGCATCCCAGCTTAGAAACCATAATACCCCCAGAATTCAATTTTTGAAATTTTTTTGTTTTTTTTCGCAATTTTTTGATGCCAATGGATAGTGCTCGATGAGAAACGTTGAAAAATGGTGTTTTTCGCCATATAACCATTTTAAAGGCCATTTTTTTGACCTTTGAACAAATTTTGCACCCCCCTAACTTTGGTAAAGCCCACCTATGATAGGCACCTCATATGCACAACTACATATGTACATGTGCCATAAGCGACTGCCCAGGGCCGTGTACATACATACATAACGATAGCGGACTCGATCGTTCCATCCGACCGAGATACATTTTGTACTTAATAGCGTATCAATGAAATTTTCTGAATTTATAAAATTTCATGAATGCTAGAGGCCATTGCTACATATAAATTGCAAGTGCAGATCCTACACCCGCAGAAAAAACTTACGCCCTTTACAACAATGATGATCTCCTCATGCAACGCACATAATGTCATGAACGAATCTGAGAGAATATGCTGGAATTGGAAGCGCATGAATTAATGCTCCTACAGTTGCTTGTTTAGTAAACACTCAGAAATCTACTGTCAGGCGATTTTGAGCTGATGAAACCTTTCCTACATCATTTTTGAGTGCATTATGTATATGTATGTAAGTTGTATATTTCACGAAACCTTGTGCACGGAAATCAGTTTTCAGTGCTCATTAGAGTATGTACATACCCACGTACATAGCTACAAAAGTGGTTTCTACTCAGCCTACAGTAATACTTTACCTGTAAAACTTCATATGCCTATCAATTAGGTATGATTTCCAGTATCGTGATTTTTGCTTCAGTTTAAACCGCTTTTGTACATATAATCGATTGTGCATATATACATGCATTTTTACGTTACCTTGAAAATTGTGATCCGTGCTCAAGGTTTCATGAAACAGACGTACATAGTATGTATGACACGATTTTTCCGCACCTATATTTATGTAAGTACATATGTACTTATATGCATGTACATTACCTATGTATGTATAGTCTGTTTCATTTATTCGAGAGCTTTTTAGTCAATTCTTTTAAGGGCTACAGTAAGCTAAACAAGACGAATTACTGTACTTCAGCAGATCAGCTCAGTGAGGGCGAGTGGCTAGAATTCTTCCATTTTTAATGCACTAATACGCCCAAATAAATTTGATTTAGGCATTTAATCAGTGCTGGGACATACTACAGTAAGTGCGCTAAACAAAAAGCTATCGGCTGGAATCGAACCCGGGTTGCTTCGGCTGCAAGCAAGAGGTTTTACCACTGAGCTATGCTGGAGTTTGCGGCGTTTCTTAACATCTCAGTAGATTGTGTTTAAAGTGTCGACTCAGGATAAAATGAATAAGCGATTTTTATCAGCAAGTTAATTGATCTGCTGGAAGACGAGAATAAATTATGCCGCAAAAATGTTATTGAAAAACCCTTCTTTGCTACGTAGCTAAAGTGAGATCTAGCGACTTACAGTAAATAAGAAATAAGGGGTTACTGTAACCTCCGAAAACATTTAGTGAAAAAGCTCTCGGATAAATGAAACAGACTATATGTATGTACTGCATGTACAAGATCTCGAGAATACTTTTAAGGAATACATTACATATGTCACGATACCTTGTGCATGGAAATCAACTTTTATCGCTTAAGCGAGCACATACAACAGTTGTCCATAGGCAGCCTAATAGCAGACATAGGTATATACACGAGGTCAAAATCAGCAGGGGTAGGGGTAAAACCTCAGAAATCCAGTACAGTAAATTTACGTTCATTCATTTTTTGTTTTAACGACCGAAATGGTCAAAATTGCCTACAAAACGTCTTTTTATAATAATTTCGCATCTTCAGTCCATTTTGACTATATTATATCATTTTTAACATTAAAAAATACAGAGTTCGATCAAGCTTTTAGCAAAAAGCACATGAAAGTACTAATACGCGCTCCAAAATTTTGACATTTTCACTGCTTTTGACCTCCAAGTGATGCAAAAAAACGTTCCATCGGCTCAAAATTGCCGGACAGTACTTGTCTGATTGACCCTTCAGCGGGGGTAATCCCCCACACCTTGCTATGCGCATGTATGGCCTACAGTAATGCAACTTTACACAGCGAGACTAAATATGATTTTTAATTGCTTCGTACATACAGTATCGCTATTGTTGTCTCAGTTTAAACCACTTTTGTAGTCAGTGTTGACGCAAAAATTATTATCCATGCACAAGGTTTCGTTGAAGACTAGTCTCGCGGTTTTCTATCAAGAGATTTTGCGAGCAAAGTGACAGCGTTTCTATGTACCTATACGTAAATATGGATTATCTCAACGCGATCACAGAGAATGCTGGTTTACATCTGAAAATCGATAGAAAGGCGCAATGTGAAGTAGACTATGAAATCATGCTAGTCTTCTGTAATTTAACTCAAGGATCCCAGTCAAGTGGCGATTATACATACAAGTATGTATGTACATATGCGCATACGAGTTCAAGGTAATCAGTGAAGACGTTTTTATTCCGTGTAAATTTCATACATACCGACATTGCATATAGACTTGAGATCAAGGCAGAAATCAGCTTCACAACGGAACTGTTGTCAACGATAATAATCAAATTGATTACCTAGGTATTAAGTAGGCATTTACGAAAATGCTTATAGTGTTTTTCAGTGAAATATTTTCATAAATTCTAAAGACGACACAAAGCCTCGAAATAGCTAAGAACATCATTCCTGTCGTATCAGTTCAAAACACTTTTGTAGTCACTTTAAACTTTTTCAAAAAGCTCTCGAACAAATGAAACGGACTGTACATATACCTGCTTTTTCCGGTTAGCGAGCTTAAAACGCCATATACTTGTGTTGCCAAATTATTTATAGACATTAAAAATACGTAGCGCAAATTATAATATTTAATATTGAAAAATGGGCAAAGCAGTATGTTTATCGTTCGTTTCGAGAGAATCAGAATCTAAAAACTGGTTTTTGTTCAAGGCGCCTGATCGAAAGCCACTGAGGAAAATTTCGGCAGCTGAATGCATATCAGGTTTGAGTTCGCCTTCGACTGATCGAAGCAGTTGACGGTTTTTAGAAATTTGCAGCAAAACACTATAAATATCGTCCGTTGCCGATTGTAAATCAAAATATTGAACGTACCGAAAATCGCCCTTTTTGTTCAAATAAAATAGAAGATAATCGGCGATCAATTCGGTACCGATCTGAAATAGATATTTTATATAGTCCACTATACCATCCATGTATGCTTATGTATGACTCGCTCCATTATCAGTACATGCATAGGTGCACAAGGTCAGGGTCGGCAGGGGGATGAAATCCCTAAAATCTAAAACAGTAAATTTAACGTTCACGATTTTTTGCTGTTTTAATAATCAAAATAGTCAAAATAGCCTATAAAACGTTTTTTCGTGTTAATAACACATTTTAAAAGAATTTTTAGTCCATTTTGACTGCATTATATCACTTTTAACACTAAAAAATGCAGAAATTTTTCAATTTTGGGCGCTATTTGAGTGAAAAGTAGTTAAAAGTACTAATCTGGCGCGAAGCGCCGGAAAATTTTTTGACATTTTTACTGATTTTTATGTCAAAAATGATGCAGAACAAGACCCGTTTGCTCAAAATCGCCGGACAGTACCGGTCTAGCTGACCCCTCAGGGGGTAATACCCCCTCCCCCCTATGTGCATGTGTGAGTGCATGCTTTATCAATCGATTTATGTCATCTTGATGCACATAAATTTATTAACACAGAATCCCAGAAATTTTGAAATTTTTTTGCGTCTTTCGTCGACCCCTGTGAGCATCAACTTCTCTCGACGTCTGTAGTATTTTGTTAGAAACAAGACCATAACAAATTTTTGCAAAAAAAATATTTTTTCAGTTCTAATAAATAGAGCATGATCGGACGAAGACATAAAAATCTATTTTATTTTGGTTTGACTACCTTCAAAAATTTCCAGAGTTCAAGGAAAAATTTATGGGGACACTGGAGCCATCAGCATTCTAAATGTTTTTTTCTGAAAATAATCGACTATGCGTGCTTATTTTTGCAATAAAAAGCATCAATTACGCTAAATTTTCAATAAGAAATCCATTCATAAGCCCAGCGCTTGAGTCCGGGTCTGACCCATATTCCCTGCCCAAATAAGTAAATATGAAGCTTGTATAGGTTTTAGCAGAACAACGCTGAACAGAACATACATGCACACGGTCAAAAGTTGTAGGAGGGGATATAACGAGTTTTCTTGAAAGGATGGGGGGGGTAAATGAATAATTTTTTCACCTAATTAATGTCAAATTTCGATACTTAATTCGTCGCATTTCATTTTTAATGAATATTTACAATTAAATAGGTATAAAAACAAATATCAATGAGGGCGATGGAATGATCTGTAACATCAAATATATACAAAATAATGGAAGGAAATTATCTGAATGAACGAATTCATACATTGGCATGGGGAGGGGTGAGAGATGGTATAACTCCCCTCTGAGCTTTGAAAAACTGATAGCTTTATAGTCATTTTAATTTTCGAAAAAATATTGCTATATAGCCTTTTTGGGCTGAGAAAGCTAGGTAAATAGCCTATTTTGGACTCGGAAACATAGAGTGTGAGTTCAGAAATCTTATATAGTTCCTTTTTCCGAGTCTCGAAGGGATTTCTAGTTATTTTCCTGACTTTAAAAAAGCTAAATAGATATTTTAATTCCAAAAGGCTATTTAGCTATATTTGCGACTTAAAAGAATATAAATTTGCCACAAATGCTCGAAAGCGATGGTTACCATCGTTTTTTCACTGTAGAATAGTCTTTTACGAAGCATTTAGCTATCTCCAAGTTTTTGATTTTCACCCCTCCCTAAAAGTTTGAAACTGTTAGACGTCGTTTGACGCTTGTTCGAACACTAGGTTTGGCCCCAAAACAGGCTGAGGGGCAGAAATGCAACAAGGGGTGGGGGATACCTCATCCAAAGTTGATCGTCCCCATCCCCCAAACTCAGAAAATTTTCGATCCCCGATTTTGGGAAAAACTTCCAATTTTTGGCCGTTTTTATGTGTTTTTTGGCCATTTCCAGTCAAAAATTCGAGGTCATCCCCCTAAAAATGGCCGGCGACCACCATAGGCATGGGGGTTTTACCCCATTACTCCCCCGCAGATTGCGGTAGACCCCATATACGTAACGGCTCGAAATTGCGGGAGAGGATTACCCGGCTATTTCTAGGGGGAAGGGGGTAGATTACCAGTGATCGGACCGAGGGTACTTTTTGGACCCTCGGCCTCGGCCGAGCCGAGGCGCCTTAAAATCCTTGCCTCGGCCGAGGCCGAGGCCGAGGCCGAGGGTAATGCCGAGGGTCAAGCTTATGTACCTATACCCATAAATAGTGCTCTTAGAATATTTTGTATGCACAAGAGCTAGAGAATAATCGTAATATTGAACACTTTATCGAATGTCATTTTCAATAATAGTAGATTAAATGTGTGAAGGATTTATTGAGCAAAGTCAGCAGAATAAAAGCATACTTAATTTAACAAGTTGCCGTTGAAGACTTCGAAAATATAATAAAAAATATGGCTGAACAAGCACTTAAAAACTTTTATTACTATACATAAATAAGAAAACAGTGTCAAAGAAACAAACGAACAAACGAAATAAGCTAAGTAAAGACAGAACTGTAGCCATTGTTGTGCTCGCTATTGCAGTAATGCATGTTTAAACACGCTTTTTCAGTCATCCAATTCTGGTGTGGTAGGTAATATGACAGAAACTGCACTGTACTTTCCGATCATAGTTTCCCAAGGTCCAGAGTTGAGGGAAGGGTGAAATCCCAAAATTGGGGACCGGTAAATTAAGGAGTGTCTTTGTATGAGCGAACAAATTTTTGTAGATATTTTATATAAATATATTTTTAAACATACACATTTTTACATACTGCCAGTGTGTGACCTGCAACCGGCATGCAGTCTTAAACAGTGTTTTTTTGTGCAAGATACCTTTTTACATGTACAAAAATGGTATCTAAAAGTCTTTGAACATTTTGTACATGCAAATTTTTGTGTACTATTATAGTATGGTACAGTAGCGATTTAATGTGGTAAAACAGGGGTTAACTTCGGTAGCGTATCTTAGCTAATTCCTGGGTCTCTGAATATTTGACATTTTTTCCATTCTAAATGCAAATTCTACTATTTTAAAGATATATAGGACAGACAATTACTGATGCGCCGAAAATTTTCGGGAATTTCACACCTTTTTACAGTTTTTGTCTCTCCAAAAATCTTTGTGCATGTACAAAGACAGTCCTGAAAAGTCTCTGTACATTATGAAAAATCTTTGCCGAATACAAAAAAGCGTGGTCCTAAATGTGATAATTCGGCCTGGATATAGTTCATAAGATTATTTGGCGCGAAGCGCCGAAATTTTTATAAGCTTTTGATGAAATTTACACATAAAACTTGACAGAGAAAGCTAAAACAACTTGTACTACAAAATCAGAAATATTATAGATATTGTAATATGCCAATTAAATATTGTAATAAGCACTACTGTGCTTAGAAATCCAATGCAACATCAGGATAAATTAGTCAATTTTATCTTTGAACGGCTAAATGTGCTGAGTTATTAAATAGTACTTGTTTTGCATAAAATTTTTAAAAACAGTATAAATGGATACAAAAGATATTTAAATCTGCATAAAGATGCCTAGATTACACAAAAATTGATTTTTGAGTGTTTAATGCCTCTGCTTCAATCTAAATACAGTATATTAGCGATATTTTGCGCGAAGCGCCGAAAATTTTTTGAAATTTCCTAAAAAAATACTGAAAAACGATATAATTAATATCACTTTGTCCAAGGAAGTATTTTAACATTGTATAAAAATGGCTCCAAAAAATGCAAGAGCCGAAATTGATTTTTGGCAAAACCTGCATTTATTGGCCATTTTTAGCCGCGTTTTTGCGATTTTGGGCCGAAAATTCGTAATCATTTACGCCCTCTCCCATAAAAATGGCCGAAAACCATACGTGTAACAGGAAGGGCTTTGGGGAACTCCCCACCCACGCAGGGTTGGACGTCTCCCCCTAACCCTTCCCTCCAACGTCAGAAAATTTTGACCCACCCTCCCCATTTTTGGCGAAAATTTGCGCTTTGTTGGCTATTTTAGGTGCTTTTGCCATTTTTGACATAGAATTAGAGTCGCTAATCCCCCACCCGAAATTCCTAGCCGTTACATGTATGCCGAGGAGCCCCTCCCAAAAGTTTTGAGCTGTTACATGCATGTTTTATAGTGACACTTTGTCTATTTACTCTTGCTTACATTCAAAAATACTGTATCACTTCGGGAAATTCTAATAGTTAGCTGCACTTTTGCCATAGTAAAAATTAGGTTCAAAAATATTCAAAAGGTTTTCACCAAAAATCGTCTGACAGTGATTTGAGTCTTGTACCCCGAGAGGGGGTAATAAACCTCCTCACCCCTCCCTTCGGGAATGTGTGTTTCCGATCCATGTAGCAAGCATGAAAATTAAAACTTAGTCATCACATGAATAATAAATTGGCACTTTGCTGTATGTAACTTTGTGTAACTGGGTACGCGATTAAAACCACAAGAAAAGTCTAGATAAAAAATAGCCTTTGTACTGCAGATGCATTCTAAATAGTTAATATTCAACGGACATATTAAACTTATTCAAATTTGATTTTAACCCTCGGCGCCTCGGCACTTTTCAGCTTCGCCCTCGGCGCCGAGGCCGAGGCTCCAAAAACCGCCGAGGCTTGCCGAGGCCGAGGCGGCCGAGGCCTCGGTCCGATCACTGTAGATTACCTCCAATTTTTGGCCAAAAAAGACCAAAAAACGGCCAAAAAATCAATTTTTTTCCAAAAATAGGGGAGGGGTCAAAAATTTTCTGGCTTTGGAGGGATGGGGGACGATCAACTTTGGGTAGGAGGATCCCCATCCCTCCTCTTACACGAGACCCCTAGAATTCTGGTTTTAGTAATGTTTCCAACGATTTTATCCATCCTGACCCTCCCACCATAATTTTAGTGCTGCCCACGGTTTTTTAGCACCAGCGCTAATGAAAAATGCTTCGTGCTAATGAAAATTCTAGCCGTTAGCACATGCTAATGGATACGAAAACGTTTTATTGGCAAAATTGTAGTAATTTTAACGCGTTTAACGTATTTTGTAGCAACAATCCCAAAAAGTTTTCGGCGCTTCGCGCCAACTGTCATGCCGTACTGTTCATGTAGCCCCAAGCGCGCGATTTACACTCCACATCAATCTACGTTACAACCTAAAAGATTTAGCATTCATCTCGCCTATTTGTTTCACGATTTCTATCCATACATGTAAAGGGGGATGGCGGAAGGCCCCCACCCAAAGTCGGACGTCCCTCCCCAAAGCCCGAAAATTGTTCAACCCCCATGGATTTTTTTGGATTGGAGGTCATTTATTCCCCCCCAATGGCCGGGGTCCCCCAAAAATTTCGAGCCGTTCCATGTATGTTTCTAAGCAAATAATAATTACTTTTGTGACAAGTTTGCACTGTTTTATGTTGTTTGAAGACATAATTGGCTTCTTTATGTTCATTTATCATTCAATTCATAAACGCAGTGGCGTCTGTTTTTATATCAAATTGGTATATGGAGCATAAATTTCTTGATTTATTTCAAGAAAAAACATTGATCAAGAAAAAACATAGATCTGCAGATTATTATGGCATTATCAAACAGCTAAATTAAAAAAGAAAAGGACATACATTACTGGCCTTCACACGAAGGTATAATACAGTAAAAAAATGTTGTGCTGATCTGATCTATCCCGTATTAACGAAAAAATTTTCATGCACTGGTGCTAATGGGGGTCGTGCTAAAAAACACTGGTGCTGCCCATGTATGTCGGGGACCCCCTCCCAAAGTTTCGAGCCTTTACATGTATGCTTAGGGGGATCTACCCATCAAAAGGCCTGGTGGAGGTGATACCACATGCCACGCCCCAGTGTGCACGTGTGGCGCTGAATCAAAGATTACCGTTGATTCTAACACCGTCTGACATAAAGCTAATTTCATCGCATCGTCGACGTTATTTGTCGACGGCGGCAAAACGCCCGGGGTATCTACCAAGTAAATTTTTGGATCTTCGCAAACGCAAATTCTGTTTAGAACGGATTTAGTAACGCCGGGCTTAGCACCAACGGCGGTGGCCCGCGCCCTGTTTAATTTGGCGGATCGTATAGCGTTGATGAGCGATGATTTTCCGACATTCGGGATTCCTATTATCATTACGCTATAGTCGGAGCGGTAATCTCTGTAAAGAGTGTTTGAGTGAGACAACAGTCGACTTGACACCATACGTTTTTCTTGGAGAAAGGTTGACCCCCAGAATGGCTAATGACCCCCCGGGCAAAATGGCTGCGATCCTCCTAGACTTTGTCGATTTTTCGTAGAAATTGAGAAAAGCGTGTTCTTTTAAGCGTTTTTAGCCCATTTTTGGCTCTAAAGTCTCAAATTTTCGGCGCTTCGCGCCATATTCCCATTTTTTGACTACATTTTTGTTCAATTTTTTCAATTATTTCAAAAAATTTTTCAACGTTTTTAAGTCTTAGAAAGAACAAAGCATTGTCCGTAACGTCGAAACGTCAAAAAGAAGCGTTTTTGAAAAAGACCCTTTTTGAGACTTTTTTGGGCCTGACCCCTTAAGAATTTCCATGCTGTATATAATGCACGACACCTCAACATTATACAAACTTTGTACCAATCGATTAAGCTTATCTTCTACTGTGCATCATATGTACGAGTGGGGTTAAAGTGACTTGAGCCTGAGAGGCAAAGCAACCATGCAACTATGTAAATTTGAACCAGAACTTTTTGCTGAGACTTTAAAGGATGAGAAATATTGCAAGATGAAGGCATGGTTTGTCCTCAAAGTAAAATTAATATAAATAAATATGGCTGCATGACGAAACATTTTTATAACACAAATGAAGCTTCTTTATGCACACTTTCTTCGAGAAAACAGTCCTGGTCAACCAAACTGCAATCAGTCAGTCACACGCATTCCTGATGAATATCACAAGCTTGATAACAACACAAGGTCATGAAGCAACCGCGTCAGTAGTTATACGTAGCACCCTGGTCCCAATGGTTAAGGATAGGCAATGGTTAAGGATAGGCAATGGTTAAGGATAGGCAATGGTGAAGAATAGGCAATGGTTAAGGATAGGAGGCCGATTCCAGTCATAGTCTGGTCCCAATGTTATAAGATAGGCAATGGTTAAGGATAGGAGGCCGATTCCAGTCCTAGTCTGGTCCCAATGGTTAAGGATAGGCAATGGTTAAGGATAGGCAATGGTAAAGAATAGGCAATGGTTAAGGATAGGAGGCCGATTCCAGTCATAGTCTGGTCCCAATGTTATAAGATAGGCAATGGTTTAAGGATAGGCAATGGTGAAGAATAGGTAGTGGTTAAGGATAGGAGGTCGGTTCCAGCCATAGTCAGGCCCCAGTGTTATAGCATGTACAGTGTTATGGCATAGGGGTCGGCTTATGAGTCTGGTCCCAGTGTTATAAGATAGGCAATGGTTAAGGATAGGAGGCCGATTCCAGTCCTAGTCTGGTCCCAATGTTATAAGATAGGCTGAAGAATAGGTAGTGGTTAAGGATAGGAGGTCGGTTCCAGCCATAGTCAGGCCCCAGTGTTATAGCATGTACAGTGTTATGGCATAGGGGTCGGCTTATGAGTCTGGTCCCAGATGTTATAAGATAGGCAATGGTTAAGGATAGGAGGCCGGTTTCAGCCATGAGTCAGGCCCCAGTGTTATAGCATATACAATGATGAAAGATAGGCAGATCTGCTCCCTGGACCGAAACTGAGGTGGTGATAGGGAGCAAATGGCTGGGTAGGGTCTGCCCGAGCCTGCCCAGAGTTGTGGTCGAGGTTGGGGGCCTGCCCGGGGAGGGGGCGTGTCCAGTCCAGGGTCAGGGGCCCAGGGCCAGGGGAGGGGTAAATTTCCCTGGGGAAAAATTCAAAGAGCTGTAACTCAAGAGCCAACAGTCGGATTGAACTCAAATTTTTAGGGTAGGATGAATGTATGCCAGGCATGTTATGTACACAATATGTACGATCAACCTACAGTATACCAGGGTAAGTTTACACTTTTGCGTAACTCAATAACGACTAGCCAGATTTTGTTCAAATTTTCAGGATATGGCGTAAATAGGCAAGGCATGCTATGTACAGAATTTCAGCGCGCAGTCTACAGTATACCAATTTACTTTACACTTTCTTATATACCACTATATTTCAAGAACTATAGGGTGGATTTAGCTCAAATTTTCAAGTAGGGTAAGCATATGTTGCATGTGTTATGTTATTGATATGAACATGTAATATACAGTATACCAATTTACTTTACACTTTCTTATATAACACTATATTTCAAGAACTATAGGGTGGATTTAGCTCAAATTTTCAGGATAGGGTGAGCATATGTTGCATGTGTTATCCTATTGATATGAGCATGTAATATACAGTATACAAATTTACTTTACACTTTCTTAAATAGCACTATATTTCAAGAACTATAGGGTGGATTTAGCTCAAATTTTCAGGATATGGCGTATATAAGCAAGGCATGCTATGTACAGAATTTCAGGGCACAGTCTACCGTATACTAGAGCTGTGCCGGGGCCGCCTTTTGCCGGGGCCGGGGCCTGGCCAGGGCCAATAATAGCGTGCTTTACCATGCTTATGGTGCGACCCTGCCCTACCCCTTATATGTACCTATGCATATATTCTTGCTTGTAGATGTGCACGTCAAGCGTTAATATTTGTTAGGATTACAAGATATAACAGAACATGGGCATTGGGGGATCTAGGCTCCCAGAATTCTTATTCTCCCCCCAAAATCCGCTAGACCCCCAGAATTTGATTTTCAAATTTTTTTTGTTTTTCTGCGGTTTTTGATGCTAATGGATAGCTTCTCATTGAGAAACGCGAGAAAACTGTGTTTTTTTGCTCTACCATATATTATCAGGCACTTTTTGACTTTGAAAAATTTTGGAACCCCTAGAATTTTTGAGCTGCCCATGTATGGATTTAACTCCTCTTACTTGGATGCGTTTCTCAATGTGCTTTACTTTGCACTTTTAGGCTTATTATTCTATTTGTTCTGATAGACGTAGCTGTCTGCTACCAAGCAAGCTGGAAATGCTCGTCTATATGAATTGCAATTTAAAATATGTCAATTTTGATTATTAACTAGAAGTTTGCACCAATCTGACATAGTGAAATAAAGATTTGAATTAGCAAGATCTGTGGTTTGCTTGAAATTGAATTAGAAGGTAAATCTGCCCAAAACATTATCAAGTTTCTAACATTATAATCGACTCTAACATTACCCGGCCCGGTGCCGGGGCCAGCCTGGCCCGGCCGGGGCCGGGGCCTGGCCCCGGCACAGCTCTACCGTATACCAATTTACTTTACACTTTCTCATATAGCACTCTCATTTCAAGAACTATAGGGTGGTAGCTCAAATTTTCAGGAGGGATGGACATATGTTGCATGTGTTATGCATTAATATGAACATGTAATCTACCTATGCTACACTTTCTCCCATTATATTTCAGAACTATAGGGCATTTAGCTCAAATTTTCAGGATAGGGTGAGCATATGTTGCATGTGTTATACTATTGATATGAGCATGTAATATACAGTATACGAATTTACTTTACACTTTCTTATATAACACTATATTTCAAGAACTATAGGGTGGATTTAGCTCAAATTTTCAGGATATGGCGTATATAAGCAAGGCACGCTATGTACAGAATTTCAGGGCGCAGTCTACCGTATACCAATTTACTTTACACTTTCTCATATAGCACTATATTTCAAGAACTATAAGGTGGATTTAGCTCAAATTTTAAGGATAGGGTGAACATATGTTGCGTGTGTTGTGTTATTAATATGAACATGTAATCTACAGTATACCAATTTACTTTACACTTTCTCATGCAGCATTATATTTCAAGAACTATAGGGCGCATTTAGCTCAAATTTTCAGGATAGGGTGAGCATATGTTGCATGTGTTATCCTATTGATATGAGCATGTAATGTACAGTATGCCAATTTTGGTTTACACTCTTTCAGATATAGTTATAACTCAAGAACCAATGATCAGATCGGGCTCAAATTTTTAGTATAAGATATATAAATTGTAGCTGAGCTATGTACAAAATTTTAGCCGCAACTTACAGTATGCCAATTACAATGCTTTTTCAGATAATGATGACAAAGGGATTGATGTAAAGTACCCTATGGAGATTTTATTTTTTATAATCAATAATCAATTATAATAAACATGCCCAAACCTGTCAGTAAGCCTAACAGGGAAGGGGTAACAACAATTTGGCAGTATGTGTGTATGCGTGCGTTTGTGTGTTGGGGGTAGCAGTCCCTGCGGGAGTCTACAAGCGCCACCAAGGTCCACAAGCACCACCAAGGTCCACAAGCGCCACCAGGGCTCCTTTACATTTTATCGCTTACACTTTACACTTGCTACCCCTGCCACTCAGTCTAAAATATATCTAAAATGTGCCAAAGTAAGATAAAGCTAAGCCACGGACTGGATGTGAGTGTAAACTAAGCTTAGGTAAGCCAAGGTATAAAACAAGCCTAAGCATTATAGAAATTTATCAAGCAGTGTATGGCTTCCTGTCCCTTTATGTTCACATGGCAGATTATGCAATTAAGTCTTGAGTGTAGAGTAAGTGAATGTTGTAAAGCAAATTCGAGTAAGCCTAGCTGAGCTAGGGAGTAAATTGGGCCTAAGCACAAAAGGAGTGTGTATATATAGGTTTGACTTCCCGGTCCTTTGACTTCCTAGGTCCTTCGTCACAAGCTGATCTTTTTGACTTCCTGGTCCTTGCTTAACTGTCTTGAAACAGCGGTCCGCTCTTGCAACACATCAACACGCTTATGCATGTTGTGTGTACCCTCTGCCATTGCAAATGATGGACCGAGTGAGCTAAAATCTAGGATTTAGATTAAATTAAGCATGTGTTGTAAAAGATGCACCTCCCATGCTGTAAGTTCGTGAACTAATTTAGCTGAAAATTTGTTGATTGTGGGTCATGGTCGAGAAAATCTAGTAGTTTTACTGTTTTTAGCTATTTTTGCGTCAAAATACACTGTTTTTGGCTCAAATAGCTCAATGGTAGGTTCAATAGTAGGTTCTGCATGTGTCTTGCAAAGGAGATCAGCATTAACTTATATACTGTAAAAGTGAATACATGAGGAAGCATAGCTCAAATTGATTCAGAATTCAACATACAGGTCATACACCTTTAACAAAGTGTGTACTATTTGTAGAGCTGAGCACAAAGCAACTGACACTATTATGATTAGTTAGGTCTCCGAGGCTATTCTTCTCTGCTGAGGAATTTTAACAAAACCTTTCATTCCAATACAATTAATGCCTCAGAAACATGATTAACATGTATTATCAACTTTAGTTGGTTCAATCACTTCTTCAGTGTGCACTTAATTCAATTACATTTGAGCATTGAAAATGGCTCATAGATTGTAGAACAATTAGAAGGAAAGTGTAGGCAAATTGAGTCGTTTAGAAAAAAGTGTGCAGAGGTTGGAAAAAGTGGGCAGAGTTTGGAAAAAAGTGTGCAGAGTTTGGAAAAAAGTGTGCAGAGTTTGGAAAAAAATGTGCAGAGTTTCGAAAAAGTGTGCAGAGTTTAAAAAGTGTGCAGAGTTTCGAAAAAAGTGTGCAGAGTTTCGAAAAAAGTGTGCAGAGTTTGGAAAAATACCTAAAAATTATTAAAACATATTTTTAGGGTAATTCAAATGTCGTTATCATTCAGCCAACTATAATATGATAGAGACATGTAGTGTAAGTGGGTGGGTCTGAGTGCAGCACTTTTTAGGGCTAAGAGCGACAGACGAGAATGATATGGTCAAAAACTCTTTTTGCTTTGATATAGTTTATTAAATAAATTATACAGGTATATTAGACTTAAGAATTTGATGACATAGGCATGTGCCTGAAATAGAAACGCAAGAATAAGGATTTAGGTTGGCTTACTTGAGTAGTATGGCTATGAAATAATTTAATAGTCAGCTAATTTTCATATATTAGGTATTATTTGCACACACATTTACTACATAACTGTCCAGGCTGTTTGTTGGCTATAACATTCATTATTGCAACCCTCTTACATATAGGAAGACATTGCATTTTCAAGGACCAGAGACATAAAGATTACAATACTGTTAGGTAGTCTTAAAGAATATACTGCATACAGTAGACAAAGTCTGTTGAATTTATAAGAGTGCTTGTAAAGTTTGGAACATTTTTTGTAAAGTTTAGAACATTTTTCGTAAAGTTTGGAACATTTTTGTAAAGTTTGGAACATTTTTTGTAAAGTTTGGAACACATTTTACACGTTATAACATAAGAAGTTTGTAAAGTTTGGAACATTTTTTGTAAAGTTTCGAACATTTTTTGTAAAGTTTGGAACATTTTTGTAAAGTTTGGAACATTTCTTGTAAAGTTTGGAACACTTTTCGTGAAGTTTGGAATATTTTGTAAAGTTTGGGAAATTCGGAACAAAGCTTTTAAAATTTGGAACAAAGCTCCTAAAAGTAAAAGAAAGTTATATAAATGTTTAAATATCCAAATTCAGCCACAATTAAAGAGGTATATTGCATCAAAAAATCCTTGTTTCTATTGCCTAAGTTAATAAGGCAAGTAAAGCATAATGCGTACACACTGTTAGGCATCTGTACATATTGTGTACATAACATGCCCTGGCATACGTTTATCCTACCCTAAAAATTTGAGTTCAATCCGACTGTTGGCTCTTGAGTTACAGCTCTTTGAATTTTTCCCCAGGGAGTTTACCCCTCCCCTGGCCCTGAGCCCCTGACCCTGGACTGGACGCGCCCCCTCCCCAGGCAGGCCCCCCAACCTCGACCACAACTCTGGGCAGGCTCGGGCAGACCCTACCCAGCCATTTGCTCCCTATCAACACCTCAATTTCGGTCCAGGGAGCAGATCTGCCTATCTTTCATCATTATATATGCTATAACACTGGGGCCTGACTATGGCTGGAACCGGCCTCCTATCCTTAACCAATGCCTATCTTATAACACTGGGACCAGACTCATAAGCCGACCCCTATGCCATAACACTGTACATGCTATAACACTGGGGCCTGACTATGGCTGGAACCGACCTCCTATCCTTAACCACTACCTATTCTTCACCATTGCCTATCCTTAACCATTGCCTATCTTATAACATTGGGACCAGACTAGGACTGGAATCGGCCTCCTATCCTTAACCATTGCCTATCTTATAACATTGGGACCAGACTATGACTGGAATCGGCCTCCTATCCTTAACCATTGCCTATTCTTTACCATTGCCTATCCTTAACCATTGCCTATCCTTAACCATTGGGACCAGACTAGGACTGGAATCGGCCTCCTATCCTTAACCATTGCCTATCTTATAACATTGGGACCAGACTATGACTGGAATCGGCCTCCTATCCTTAACCATTGCCTATTCTTTACCATTGCCTATCCTTAACCATTGCCTATCCTTAACCATTGGGACCAGAGTGCTACGTATAACTACTCGCGTCAAACCATCGACAGTCTTACACAAATACAGAGTATGTAATTAGTAGTGATTAAGTTATCCCGAGTCATAATTTAGCCTAAACTTTATGACATTTTTGCTCAGAAATGATAATTTGATGAAATGTACAACGGCATAGGCACACTGTTCTTGCGAAATTTCTGAAAATTTAGAATTTTTATGAATAAACCGCTGTACCAAGGATAATTTTAAATAAAGTTAGAAGTCGGTAATTGCGGAAATAACGCTGTTTTCTATTAAACGTCAAAGAGCAGATCAGATTTTTGCGGCTACTACGACTTTCCAGAAAAAATTGGTTTATCGCTTTGCTTCATTACGAAAATCCTGGATCCATCACTAGTATTATATGCAACTTAGTAACTAATCATGCAACACCAAAGCGATCGCTTGACACTGCAAAGTTCATGCGTGCACATGAATGAATGTATGATGTGCTGTGCACTCCTTTTTTCACTTAATTCTAGTGAGTAATCAAACTCATACACATGTGATGGATAATTTTAGTCTGGCACATAGCTGTGGAATTAGGGGAGAGGGAGACTGGTCAACTCCCGGAAATATTAGAAGTATGAGTATATTTTACGCGAACCCCCAAAGGAAAAATTTAAAAATTCATGAAGCGCATTTGGACGACCCCTTTTTAAGGTGATAAAACCAAAATTTCGAGGCATTTCGTGTGGAATTTGATGTTTTTTTTGTACAAATTTTGTCTTACAAAGAGCCATACATGTAAAAGCTCGAAATCTAAGGTGGAGGGGGTCCCCCCGGCCACTTTCAGGTAAGGGAGGACAGCTCGAATTTGAGATGGTGAATACGTAAAAATTTTCTGCGCATCGCGCAGACTTATATACAAAGTGTCCGGAAAAAGGGACACATTTTTATTTGTTCAATAACTTTTTATGAATCAAGTTAATAAAATTTTCCATAAATGATCTGGTATATCTTGTCAACTCTGTGCTAGATTTCATTGTCTTATTGTAACTATAGCTAATAGTACAGCGCAAATTCAAATGTGCACTCCAACGTACATCTGAAACACCAAATTCCGTATAGTTAAAGCTCAGCGTCGCACAAATTTATGTTATGAATGTCAAATTTTGTTACAGTATTTTACGAAAAATAGTAAATTATGAAATTTAAATGAAGACTACATTAGGATAACACTTAAAGCAGAATTTCGGGTTTAGAGTTTTCACTGCTCTCAGGGACAATTCGGTTTCAATATCGCACATTGACTAGGCTTAAGCAAGCTGTAACGTTTTTTCTTAAAAATGCATAAATATCGACTAAGAGGCGTCTCTTTGAGCATCAATAATTCATTTAAAGCAGATTTTGGCATAAGTTTTATGGAGTCATTGATTTATTAAAGCATCACACTATGATTCACAAAGCTCAATGACTATAATTTGTGCTAAAATTGATTGGGACAAATAAAAAGTATGTAGGTACGAATAAAAAACATTATAACTTTTGACACTAACGCATTATTCGAAGATTAAAAACATAGTTTCAGCTGCAGACATAAGCATACCTGTTGTAGCGAGGCCAACTAGTAAGCCTTTCTTTCATCACATTCAATAAGTTTAGCGTTTCTCCCCTATTCCAACGTTTAGAATCGGTCCAAAGAACCTGTTCTATCGATGGCTCCCTCTGCACCAATTTGTTTTTGACTGAATCGCACAGAGATCCATCAATTAAATCTTTTTTATTCAGCACTAGTATGTGCGGTTTAGCACCAGAGCCATAAAGATTTCGCGAAAAAACGGGATTACGACCGGTAAAGGGGATCCGTGCATCGTGCACTTCTATCAACAAATCTATCGCGCGCAGTCTAGCTTGCATGTGCTTCAGTCCACTGAACATATGACGCGGAAACCACAATTTGAAATTCGATGTTGTCGAAGACGTTGGAATAGAAAAGTGTTGCCGAAAGGCAGCCATTGGTCGACTAAAAATCTGCTCTAATATAAATATTCTTTGTTCTAAGAAATGAACAACGTTAACGACAGAGAGCGAAAATAAAGGGATTTCATTAGTTCATAAAATACTCATAAAAATGTAAAATGTGGACCGACTCAACGTGGTTTACCAATGACACTTCGAACGTACTCGTATAGCAAGAGACTAATATTCTTCTAAAGATATAGCTAGCGTTGAAGTCAGTAAAGACCATACATGTTCTTGGAATTTGATGGGGGTCTCATCCCCCTTACCCCAGGAAAGTTTTCAACCCCACCCCCGCCCAGAAGTTTTTCTCCCCCTCCCTCCCTCCAGAATTTGCAATTTTTCGAAGTTGCCAAAAACCCTACTGAAAATTGGAAAAAAGGTGCTTTTTTCAGCGTTTTTTCGCTATCTATTTGTTCAAAAGTATCAAATTTTCGGCGCTTCACCCCGTGTTACTCATGTTTTGACTATATTTCGTTGGTCGATTTTTTTATTTTTTTCGAAATTTTGTTTTTATGCTCTAGAAAGATAGAGCATCGTCAGAAACGCTAAAAAAAGATGTTTTTGACGGGTACTTAACATTTTGAGCCCACAGAACGCACGTTTAAATTTCACCCCCCCCCCCCCAGAATTTTCGTGCTATGCATGTGCAAACGGTAAAGACGATCAGATGATACATCCTAAGATAATTCCAAAAACAATTTGCCCACTCGGTAAAATTTCATTTTTTATTAATACTACTCGGTAAAGCTGATAGATTTGAGATACCATTATTTACTAAATCATCATCTTATGATCTAGACTACAAAGAGTGGGTCCACCAAACCCGTGCTGTGAGTATAAAAGGTGGGCTTTATTCCGCATAGGGTTCTTCTTTTTAAGCGGAAAATATAATTATAAAATTCACGCACACTAAACTGTAGTTTTCTTCTTAGTAAATGACGTTAGAATAAAATCCCGATCATTTCTGTGATGGTCAACTGCTTAAAACCAGACACAAACCTTGTATTCCGCTTTGGTTTGTAGCAGAAAGTCGCCAACACTTCAATTAGGTAACCAAATGTAGAGCACGAAAGGAATAACTCCTACAGTACCAGACATCTTTGGGCTTCCCGCCATGCTATCACTGACATTAATATTCATCAATTGGTTAGAAAAACAGAAACTTATGAAATCGATCCTTACGATCTCAAGGATATTGATTAGGAATCAAACGGGTCCAGATTTTCGAATATCGGGTCCATGCGTCCGAGTTTCAGAATAGAGAAATAACGGGTACGGGTTCGGTTCCAACTTGTTAAGGATAGGAAGTACACGTGTTGGAAGGCATCATAGGCGTAGCCAGGGAGGCACTGGGGGCACATGCCCCCCCCCGAAATTTTTCAGAAATATTGTTGATTTTTCTGTTGCAATAATGTATGTCCAGAAAACTGAGTTCAAAAAGGCAAAAACGTCAAAATTTTCCGGCACTTTGCGCCGATTCATTATTATTTATTGCTATATAGATCCAATGAATTTCAAAGCTTGAATCAGCTAAAATAATCCAGCACTTCACATCACTTCAGTAATTTAATGCACTATTTGTTCATTGAATGAAACTGCGCATGCTCGTTGAGCATAATAGTAAATGTGCGAAAATGATTGTGTATTAGTTTGTTTAGTTTGTCTATCCTCTGCTTTGTTTGTCTTTTGTGTACCAATTTGTCTATTCTTTGTTTTGTTTGTCTTTCTTTACAAGGACACATAATCCTATTTCAAATGAGAGGAATGGCCAAATTTCCTTGTGTTTTTGCGCATTTCTTGTTCTCTGAACTGCATTTTGTTAATAAGAAGGCCACAAATGGGCCTCAAAACGGTAAGAACAAAATTTTCATCGATACATCTTTCTATATCTCATTGGCAGCGACCCGTTGCTGCGCCATGTAATTAGCAGAGGTCGAAAAACGCATTTCAGCTCAGAAGTTTTGTGCAATATAGGGGTTCATCAATTTTAAGTGTTTTTGGGCTTGTTTCGGAACCGAGATTTGGCCGATTTTGCGAAAATTTTAACGTTACTATTTATCATTAAAATGCTTTTTTTACAAAATTTTCCGGGAATCTGCCCCGGACCCCACTGGGAACGCTTGAGCGCGCCGCCCCAGACCCCCCGCAGCCGTAAAATCTCGTTGTACATGTGCAACGAGATTTTAGGGAGAACAAGCCAAGTAAAAGGTTTAGGAATTCCTAAAAATTTCCGGCGTTTCGCGCCGGCATTAATTTGTCTGTTTTGTATGATTTAAGCGGTATAAATTGAGTTTAAAGTGCAAAAACGTCAAATTTTTCGGCGCATAGCGCCGCCAGTTACTTTTTTTCTTTTTGTAAAGCTCCAGCATTGCGTTTAAAAGCCTGAATCACTCCAAATATCTTCAGGCAAAGTTAGTAATTCGCAGTTTTCTTGTTAGAAGCTTGCCTGTCAAAACTAATTTGTACAAATTTGATAATTTTCTGCTCTGTCAGACTATCAGTATCCACAGAGCTACAAAATGTTAAGGGCGGTAAAAAAATGACTAAATTTTGTAGCACTTTGCGCCATTTATGAATTTTGAACTGTTTGTCAATAGAAAGGCCGTAAATCCTACATGAAAACGGTAGAAATTCCAAAATTTTCAGCGCTTCGCGCCGCTTTGCACTTTTTGTACTTTTGATAGTCAGAAACCCACAAATTTGCCAGGCTACACTACTGAAGGTCGAAATATTCAGTTTTACTAGACATAACGTTACTGGCATTCAATGCAAAAGTAGTCTTAAAAATTTTTTGTTCATGCCCCCCCGAACCAAAATCCTGGCTACGCCTCTGGAAGGCATACCCCTCAGGCCGTTTTAGGACCAAACCTGTTGTTCGAACCATGAAAAAGCATTAAATGACGTTTAATAGTATAGTTTCAGCCACATATACTAGTTTTTCGAGCAGTAGACTCTCCAATTAATTCAATCAGACAATTTTCTTCCATTATTTTCAATATTAATGACGTTGCAGGTCATTTAATTGCCCTTGTCGTTATTGTTTTCATGCAAATTTAACCATGAATACTCGTGAAGAATGAAATAAAACGTATTAAGTATCATAATTTGGCAAAAGTTTACATTAAATAAGTAAAAAATTACACATATACCCCCTCCCATAACTTTTGACCTTGTGCATGTATGATAGGAATCAGAATGACTGATAGGATTGCATTGCTTCCCTAATATGCTAAGTTATGCATGCAAAATAGCACTTAAAACAGAAGTTGTCTATTTGAATTATTTTCATGAAGATATTGAATCCGTTTTTGGTTTTACACTAGCAAGTTTAGCTTTTTAGAAATTAGAGTTTTTTGCTGTTTACGTAACTACATAAAATTTTTGGTCTCTTACGTTTCATGTATTCCCACTTTTTCAAGAATTAAATACTCTAGCGAGAACATAAAACATATTCTAAACCAGTGCAAAAGCTGTTAAAGAAAATGTTCATTTTGAAGTAGACATACCGGCATTGGTGTTGCTGGTTCACATATGTATTAAGATAGCCTTGTTATAAGTACGTATATATAGGTTCAGCAAGTAGTATCTGGTGAATGCTGCCTCCTAACTGGTTCGGATTGACTTAAGTCGAAACAAATAAGGCAGTGCTTGGATTGTTTCTGTTGATTCATGTGACTGACCAAAATGTTGGTGCCATCGTTTAAAATAAGCCTAAGTAATGGGATGCGACTTCGAGTCACTTCGCTTCTACTCGCCTTCCACTCGTCGAATCTCATTACTCGGGCTTATTTCAAACTCTAGCACCAACATTTTGGACAATCCATACTATGCCTAAGCCTAATAAGCGGGTAAGCCAATGCAAAACATTAATACTAATACTAATACTAATACTTTATTCGGAAAAAACACGCAAGGAAAATAAAATAAAATGCGAAATGTCCTGGACACACAGGCAAATAGATTGCGCTCATGTGTGCCCCATCGAAAAATTCCCGAAATCAACCTTTTTCAAATTTCTCTTGAATGTCTCAACATTTGGACAACTTCGAATATATTGTGGAAGATCGTTCCAAATTCCAGCTGATCTAGAAGCAAAACAATACTTTTTACAATCAAATCAAAATTTTTCTAGATAGATCTGATTTGCAGATGCATTTCTAGTACGCAAATGACCATAAAACTTATAAAAATCTTCAGAAGGCAAGAAATTATTGTGAATAATATTATACGTATCAATTAAATCAAAATAAATTCTACGGAGTTCAAGCCACTCTAAATTTAACGCTTTTAACCTTTCATAATAAGAAAGTCCCATATATCCAATTAACCTTTTTGTAAATTTTCGCTGTACCCGTTCAACCCTGTTGATATCAGAAAGCAAATAGGGGCTCCATACAGTTGGAGCATACTCTACTAAAGGCCAATAAAAGCAAGAACCAACATTTTAAGATCATGTGATTCAAAACATTTGAAAATCAAAGCACTCATTTTCAAAGCTTTTGCTGATATATTAGTACAATGACAACTATATGATAAGTTTGTTGTTAATATTACGAATATATTACGTTCTTTATCGAAATGTACCAGCGTTAGTCGATTGGTTAAGGTTCTAGGCTTTGGAGCAAGAGGTCCACGTTTCGAATCTGGTTGGCAGCGAATTTCTTCCGCTTAATCGGATGCTACGAACTGCATACATACGCCTTTACAATATGACTATCGTAATACATATGTGAACCTAGCTAAACGAATGCCGACATACCTTAGGTAAGTAGGCATAGGTACTGTGCTGAGAGAGTAAATGACAAACCTCACACTTTTAAATAGGTTACGCAAATTAGGCATGTTTGTTCACGAACAGCGGAGTTTCTATTTCAATTTCTTTCTTTCAATGCGAGAAAGTGTGCATTATGTACTATTCCTTCAGGGTAGTAATTATTTGCAGTCAACTGCAAATAATGGAGTAAGTTAAGAATATGGTACTTTCAGGATACTATGAAATAAACTTCAGAAGAGCGGATTTTTTGCTCAGTACTTAGTACATGTTGATAGAAAGGGCGGAAAAAAATATTCATCTGTCTATGATCAATATTACAAAAGCTATGGGTTTCAATAATCAGCCTCTTCTCGGCCTACACAAGCATCTAATCGACCTAAGTATTTGAAGATTCAAACAGCTGAATGCAGAATCACATGTAGATACCCAATTTACGTCGATATAAGCATCTATACATCGACCTAAGCATCTATACATCTACCTAAGCATCTATACATCGACCTAAGCATCTATACATTGACCTAAGCATCTATACATCAACCTAAGCATCTATACATTGACCTGAGCGGGAGCGACCTCGACCTAAGCAGCTTAAAACACCTTTTCAGATATACTAAGCCTAAGCCTAAGTATATTAGAAGCAAAAACTTAGATTTTCCTTTATCTTATCAAGTAAAACCGAAAAAGCACGCAAAAAAATGAAAATTTTTTTAAAGTTTTTCGAAATTTCAAACAGCTTTCTGCGCCTTTTTCTTGTTTCTCCTTCACTGCTATGCTTCCTTCCATAATTTCAGCCCATATAATTTATTTCTGACAAATGTGTTAGTCCTTGGATTGAGCCATTTAATTGTCCCACCAACACTCAAATCGACAGTTGCCTGCAACTTTGCAAGTATGGCTCAGATTTTCACCAAATTTTTTTACCGCACTTCAATTTATCATGTTCTACCAGTTTGGCACAAAAATTTTGGCATTCCGTATTCATTTTGCTCCTTTCCTAAAAGTACCATAGGGTAAAAGACCTAACACGGAACACGCTTTGATTCTATGAGCTCACACAACAGATCTATTGGTGCTATTGACTTAAAACTTCAGATATATAAAGCAACCATTACTTAAGCTATACCTGAAAAATGAAAGCCACGCGCTGCTCATTCGGGTGGCGCAGGCATTTTTTGAAACTCCACTCAGGTGTTCCATGTTAGGTCCGATTCGGACCTAACATGTTACACCATTCTTTTAAAAAAAACGCTCAGAAACGTATCTGGGCGACGAATTTTATGTGTGAGGCCATGAATAGTTCATAATAAAATAAAAGCAGCAAAATTATTCAATCAAACCCTATTATGAGAAGAGTTTTTGGTCTGCTAGAAAGGGACACTTTTTCCCAAAAAAAAAACTGTGTCAGCTCCCTCCATTGAAAATTGACAAAATCCTGGTCTGCTGCTGAAACAAACGAGTCCGATTTTTTGAATCAACCCGACCCCGAAAAACCCTGGCCTTAACCCCGACCCCCGACCAAGGGCATGATTTTTTGAGTCGGGGTTGAACCTTTTTTGGGGGTGAAATATAGCATTTTATTTGTTGGTACATAGAAGAATTGTATGAATAGCAAATAAATTCGGAACAAGGACGATTCATTCACCAGCAAAATTAATGTTAAAATCGACACTCACGATATTTCATAAAAAGTATGCCTGGTCGCCATGTTGTTAAGACGTACATACATGTTTGCATATTTCCCATTATGAAGTGCGCCGAAATTACTGCAGAATCATAGGCATAGCCGGGGGGAATGGAGGCACATGCCCCCCGGAATTTTTCAGAAATTATGTTGATTTTTCTGGCGCAATGTGTCCAGAACATTGAGTTTAAAAAGGCACAAACGTCAAAATTTTTAGGCACTTCGCGCCGAGTTATTATTATTTATTGTTATACAGATCCAATGAATTTAAAAGCTTGAATCTGTTAAAATAATCCAGCACTTCGCAGCACTTTAGTGATTTAATGCACTATTAGTTCATTGAATGAAACTGCACATGCTTGTTGAACATAATAGTAAAAGCGCAAAAATGTTTGCGTACCAATTTATCTATTCTCTGCTTTGTTTATCTTTCTTTACAAGGACACATAATTCTATTTTAAATGAAAGGAAAGGCCAAATTTTCTTGTGTTTTTGCGCATTTTCTGCTTTATGAACTAGTTAATAAGAAGGCCACAAATGGGCCTGAAAATGGTAAGAACAAAATTCTCATTGATACATCCTTCAATGACTTATTGGTTGCGTTGCGACCCGTTGCTGCGCTACATACTTAGCAGAGGTCGAAAAACGCATTTCAGCTCAGAAGTTTTGTGCAGTGTAGGTGTTCATCAATTTTAAGTTTTTTAGGACTTAATTCAGAACCGAGATTTTGCCAATTTGCGAAAATTTTAACTTTACTAATAAAAAATTAAGTTCTTTTTACAAAATTTTAGGGGGTTCTGCTCTGACTTCGCTGGTGGCGCTTGAGCGCGCCACCCCAGACCTTCAGCCGTACAATCTCGTTCTACATGTTGAATGAGATTTTCAGGAGGACAGAAAAGGTAAAAGGATTAGGAATTTTCAAAATTTTCGGCGCTTCGCGCCGCAATTAGTTTATATGTTCTGTATGATTTAAGCGGTATAAATTGAGATTAAAGAGTAAAAACGTCAAATTTTCCTGCGCTTAGCACCGCCGATTATTGTCTTAGGGCGGTAAAATATGACTGAATTTCTTGATGCTTAGCACCACTTATGATTTCCGAACTGTTTGTCAATAAAAAGGCGTAAATTCTACAATAAAACGGTAAATATTTCGAAAATTTTCGGCGCTTTTGCGCCATTGGCTCCTCTACAATCAGTGCGCCATAGAAAACCGTTATGAAAAAACTGTGGAAGAATACGAAAAAGCGAGAGCGATAAGTGATTAAAATTGAAAGTAATGCTAAATTGCTAAAACCATGCTTGAACTTGGAATGAAATTAAAATGTTGAACATAACCAGCTTTATTAGTATGCTCTACAAACAAGTGAAGGTATCGTTTTTATCCTTTCAAAATTGGTATGTAATCATGCAATGTTAATTGTTAATCTTCAACCCCGACCCCGACCCCAAAAACTGGGGTTTTTCATCCCCGACCCCAACCCCAATTGGGGGTGAAAATCTGACCCCGTACGATCACTGCGAATTTGACAATCAATTGGCACGCAAAGCCAAACCAATGTGTTTTTTAAAAACAAACATGGATGTTCCGTGTTAGGTCCGAAATGGACCTATCATGGAACACCCAAGGGGGTTTAAAAAAATGCGTCAAATGATGCCTCAATGACTGTGAAAATCAACAAAAATGACGAGATGATCAATGTTAATGACAGATTAAATCAAATGCACAACAATTTTGGAGCAAAAATCAGATCATAGGTCAAAGTCAACCGGTCAAATGCACAAGAATTTTGGAGCATGAATCAGGTCATTGGTTGCAGTCTACCGGGGCAAAGCACAGTTTGCAAAAATAGTTCTCCTCAGCATCAAAGTCATCGGGCAAATAGGCTTCACAGATCCAACTGGAGCAGCTTTCACATTCAACCCACTCATCAGACACGTCGTCATCCCAAAACTTTTTGCAATAAGCACATTCGAATTAAGGATCAGACTCTTCCTCCTGTTTAGAGGATCCAGCTTTCTTCTTTTTAGTCGATTTTCCGAAATTTTCTCTATTCTTTGAACGGCCTCATCTGAATTTAGAATGGGGAGGTTATGATCGCACAAAAAATGAAAGAGTAGGATGGCCAGGCTAAGTAAAGATGCGAATAGATTTTAAATGTGCATGCAGTGTGGTCAGTGGAATGTTGAATAATTTTGCTGCTTTTCTGAAGCTAAATTTTCCGAATTTAACTTCTCTTACTGCCTTAGGCAGATTACTAAGTGAATAGCTTTGGTAATTATGTTTGGCACTAGACATTAATAAATTACCTGAAAAAGAAATAATTACTTAGACAGTCATATATACGTGTAAATTCGAGTCAATAATAGGTACAAAAAGTGCTTAAATTAGAGCTGTGCCGGGGGGCCAGGCTGGCCCTCGGCACCGGGGCCGGGGCCAATGTTAGAGTTGATTATAATGTAGAAAATTGATAATGTTTTGGGCAGATTTACCTTCAAACTCAATTTCAAGCAAACCACAGATCTTGCTAATTCAAATCTTTATTTCACTATGTCAGATTGCTGAAAATTTCTAGCTAATAATCAAAATTGACATATTTTAAATTGCAATTCATATAGACGAGCATTTCCAGCTTGCTTGGTAGCAGACAGCTACGTCTATCAGAACAAATAGAATAATAAGCCTAAAAAAAGTGCAAAGTAAAGCACATTGAGAAACGCATCCAAGTCAGAGGAGTTAAATCCATACATGGGCAGCTCAAAAATTCTAGAGGGTCCAAAATTTTTCAAAGTCAAAAAGTGCCTGATAATATATGTTAGAGCGAAAAAACACCATTTTCTCGCGTTTCTCAATGAGAGCTATCCATTAGCATCAAAAAACCGCAGAAAAACAGAAAAAATTCTGAAAATCAATTTCTGGGGGGTCTAGCGGATTTTTTTAGGGGGGAGAATGTGAATTCTGGGGGTTTAGATCCCCCGATGCCCATGTTCTGTTATATCTTGTAATCCCAACAAATATTAACGCTTGACGTGCATATCTACAAGCAAGAATATATGCATAGGTACATATAAGGGGTAGGGCAGGGTCGTACTATGAGCATGGTAAAGCATGCTATTATTGGCCCCGGCCAGGCCCCAGCCCCGGCCCCGGCCCCGGCACCGGGGCCTAGGCCCCGGCCCCGGCCATGGCTAAAAAGGCGGCCCCGGCACAGCTCTAGCTTAAATATACGTCACAATAAACTATAATTTTACAGTGACCAATAGGGATCAACTGGAGCTCCGGCTCCTCGGCTCCGGCCTCTGGCTCCTCCGGCGGCCAGAGGTACAAAAAAGGGGCCGGAGGCCAGAGGTTTTTTGAACCGAATCATTCAATGCTTTAACGCTCTTCTTTTCTTTTGAAGCTTAGCACTCAGATTGCCTATTTTGTGAATTTGTACAACATAGTTTCCCAAGGTCGAAAGTTCAGGGGGGTGAAATCCCAAAATTTAGGACCACTAAATTTAGAGTCTACCCTTTTTTGCAAGTCAAATATGAAAAATGGCTTAAACGTCCTATATAGCATGTTTTAATGTGAAAAAACTATATTTTTAACTACTTTTTGTACCATTCCGACTAGTTTCGCCTCTCTTGTAAGTAAAAAATATGAGAATTCATAAAAAAATTTCGACTTTTCAAATCATTTTAAGTTCATTCTAGGTATTTTATTAGTAAACAAAACAGAAATGTATTAGTCGGCGCGAAGCGCCGAAAAATTTTAGTATCTTCGCAGCTTTTATACCTAAAAATCGTGCAGAAAATGTTTGATAGCTCGAAATCGTCCGACAGTGATTCAAGTTGCGGACCCTGAGGTGGAGGTAATACCCCCCCCACCCCCCTATGGGAATGTATGTTGTACAAACACAGGTTTAATAAGTGAAGCTGTGAATGTGAACACTAATGTGGCATTGTGAATGCACCATTGGTAGAGTATAATATCATATATTTTGCTTAATAATGAACGAGAATATTTCAGATTGTAAAGCGAGCCGAGTCCGCGTTAATTCAGAGCACAAATGGATATAAATCTCTTGTGAGTGACAGAATAACAAACTTGGTGCGACGTAGTCTGCTCACTTACTTTTTGAGCTATTACAGATTGTAGATATAAGTACATACAGACACATTGCTAAGCTCTTCATGCTATGTTTATTTGGGTATACAAATGCATGGCTAGATAATAAACATTCACTTCTACAGATCTTTTACTTATCCATGAGCAATGTACATATTTATACAAACCTATATACTGTACAGTACATCATATGAATTATATTCACGGCTTGTGAAAATTCTAGTTCACTGAAAATTCCAAGTTCACCTCCAGCCTCCGGCCTTCAGCTCCGGCTCCGGCCGGAGCCAGAGGTGACGATGGCCGGAGCTCCGGCTCCGGCCCGGAGGAAAAAAATGGACCTTCGGTCAATCCCTAGTGACCAACATGGAACGGGTTGGTGTTCCGTGTTAGGTCATATGAGCATGTTTACAAAGCACAAAACTAAAGCAACATGGAATAATAAAACCAAAAATTTCTGTATCAGCACATGAAATAACCTAGAAAAAACTGGAAAGATGACTTCTGTGCTAAAATTAAAGTTAAGTTTTTTTTACAATTAAATCATGTGAAAAATTAAAAAATCTACTGAAACAGAAACCGTATTACCAAAATCATACAGTTTGACCAAAAAACATGTTTTTAGGCAACTAGAAGCTCTAGTTTATCATTCAGGTAAAAAACTTTGAGCCATCGCCGCACAGGGTACAGTAAAAGTGCTTTGACAAAGTGTGTTCCGTGTTAGGATACCGGGAGTTTTTGAAGAATATGGTGTGAACCGATTTTGCGCCATTCCGGCAGAACTGTCACACAATTGCGCAAAAATGATACTTTGTGTCACTAAAAGACGCGGAAAAAAATAATAAACCAAATCCATACAAAACTCACAGAGTTACAGTGCTTCAAACATCATAATTCGTTTTTCACCATTTTGAGTCACTTTAAGGGATTTTAGCAGTTTATCAAAGGTTTTCAATTTTTACTAATTAATATTTTCCTGCCATTTTCAAGGTCGCAGATTAGAAAAATTAAGTTATACTGCGTGGAAACCAAGATTGAAGAAAAATTTTTTGTAATTTTTTGCCCAAATTTTTAAGAAATTTTTTTTTAATTTCACCATTTTTAGCATTGTTTGCATCCAGTTAAAGATTTCTACTTAAATACGATTCAAACAGCATTTTTGGATTATATTTAAGTTCCAACCATTTGAAGGTTCTAACAGTGGAATGCAGAATAACATGTACCCAACTTAGGTCGACCTAAGCATCTGTACATCGACCTGAGCATCTAACATCGACCTAAGCATCTATACGTTGACCTAAGCATCTATACCTCAACCTAAGCGGGAGCGACCTCGACCTAAGCAGCCGAAAACACCTTCTCAGATAAACTAAGCCTAAGCCTAAGTGTCATTTAAGCAGAAACTTGAATTTTCACATTAACTAGACAGAAAGAACATGCAAAACATTGTTTTTTTTTAATTTAAAAATTTTCAAACAAAATTTTTTTCGTAAAATAAAAGTTGTTTTTTCGTAATTAGCGACCTTGAAAATGTCAGATACATATGTTTTCAGCCCAAATTCGGAACATTTTTGGTAAACTGTAAAATACCTCATTTAATATAGCTATATCCTGAGTAACTCTAGCTTCACCAATATTGGTCCGTTTTTTATAAAATTTTTTTCCTGCACTTTCTTTATGCATGTCCTCCTCATTTCAATCAATATCGTTCCTTTCCACGTATATCTGCAAGTTTTCCGTTCACACCATATAGTAAAGTTTAGCCGGATACTGTTCCGGGTTAGGTCATTTACCCTATTCTTAACTTTAGCCGCAAATAATATAGCACACAATGTAATACCTATTATTTTTTTTTACCCAAGTTATCAAGAAAATGACTCCATACCCAAGTTATCAATAATTATTGAGGTACATTGACCGGTCATTCGCTGTGATTATATATTATATATATTTGTAAATTACATCCACCATGGGCAAACCTAGTCAGTCAAAGAAGCCCATTGATCGTCAATCCAAATCTCCATCGCATTCAGCAAATCTAATGCTTCAAAATTCCCCTATTAAAAATGATGCCTACCCATGCATAATCTGTTCGCTATTAGTCACTGAGAGTCATATTTCGGCCATTCAGTGCGATATTTGCCACAAATGGGCTCATGCCGAATGCTTAAATTTACCACCAGCACTCGTCTCTTATTTTAATAGCAAACAATATGTGGACGCTTCATTCTCATTCCCATTTGTTTGCAGCTGTTGCAAACCTGTATTTGAAAATATTGCCTCCTTACCAGCCAAATTTTCCATATTAGAATCTCGAATGAATTTATTGGAAGAACGTTACGAATTGAAGGCAAATGCATCCCATACGTCCGACATCGGCTTGTTAATCAAGGACTGTTTGGAGCGAGAATCCAAAAAGTCAAATGCAGTATTATTCGGTTTACCCGATTCAGATGACAATTTGAACTCTGTAAAGTCTTTGGTTGATGAATTCAGCAACGAATCAGACTTGTCATCTGTTGATATTACGCAAGTTTTCCGTGATGGTCCCAAACATCAGGGCAAACCTCAATTCCTGAAGGTTTGCCTCACGTCACCACGTGCTCAACATCGTTTTATCGGACTAGTTAACAAAGTGATTCGCCCGTCAAATCCATCTAATGGTCGGTCCAAATTGTGCGCTCGACCAGACCTTTCGTACATGCAGCGCAAACAACAGCGCGAGCTGTTTGCTGAATTGAACGACTGACGAAACTCGGGCGAAACGGATCTTTTCATAGACTTTGCTGCCGATTGTGTCAAAAAGAAGCCGACTTACGTGTCACGCGCTTGTTCCAATTTTCCTAAACCGTCCTTTCCTCAATCTTTCGCTCGCGTTGATTCCGGTTCTGTATAGGATAAGTCGCCCTCCAAATTTATTAGCGCTAGGTGTTTTTTATTCAATGCACAAAGTTTAGTAAACAAGTTAGGGGAGTTATATTATTTGTTAGATAGTGACAAATTTGACTTAATTTTCTGTTGTGAAACATGGTTAAACGAAGTAATTCATGATAGCATTTTATGTCCTCAAAACAATTATCAAATTTTTCGCTCTGATCGAGTAAATAAATGAGGCGGCGGGGTCATTGTCTTTGTAAAATCACATTTTAGTGCTCGTTTTGTTAAAGTTCCTAACGAACTGAGTATATCTGACTCTTTAATTATTGATTTTTTCCATGGTCAGGATAGAATTAGATTTCTTCTTATTAACAGACCTCCTCACTACGATTTAAATCATGCTTTTAGAATCTGTAACTTGATAGAATGGGTAAATAATTGCTCTTATCCCGTAATTACCCTAGGAGATTTCAATTTATCTAAAATTGATTGGACCTTAGGTACCTTTACATCCGATTCTCTTAACGAATTGTTTTACAACTGTTTCTTGTCTACAGGATTAACACAATTAGTTTTAGATCAAACACATGATACAAATATTATTGATGTTATTTTTGCAGCAAATAATGTTTTTAATGTTAAAGTACTACCCTCCTTTTCTACAAGTGACCACAATTCTATATATTTTGAAACTCTGATAACTCCACCTACTACTTATGTAGAATCTCACTTTAATTTTCAAAAAGCAGACCACTTTAGTATTGGTAGCTTTCTTTCTACTATTTCTTGGCCTGATCTTTTTTCTACTTGTTTAAATGTTAACGACATGTATAATGTATTTTTAAATGTCTTAAGGCCTCTAATTTTTACTTTTGTTCCTAAAGTCAAAGCAAAGCCTTCCAAATTTTCATACCCTAAAGTTTTACGAAAATTATTTGCCAAAAAACGGCTTTTATGAAAAAAATACAAAAAATATCGTACAATTATATGCAAACAAAGGTATCATAATCACTGTAAAATGTTACGCAAAGAAATTCATAATCATTTTTGTTTACAGGAAAGTAATTTATTGCAACATAACGATCTGAAATCCTTTTTTAGATTTGTAAATAATCGTTTAAATAATTCTCAAAGCATTCCACCTATTACTTCCACCGACAATAATGTAGTAACTGATCTTCATTGTAAAACTAATATGTTCAATCATTACTTTTCTTCCGTATTTACCAATGATATTAACGATTCTTTTGTTTTTCAGAAGCGGGGCGATTTTTCTATTTCAAACATCGTCTTTGACGAAAATAATGTCTCACGGGCGATTGCTAAGATGAAAAACTCGACTTCGATAGCGCCTGATGGTTTAAGTAACTTTTTTGTTAAAAAATTAGCTTATTATCTTCTTAAACCCCTTACCAGTATTTTTACTGTTTCTTTTTTATCAGGTGATATCCCAGACATTTGGAGGGAGGCTTACGTTGTACCTATAATTAAAAAGGGTGACCCCTCATTGACTGAAAATTATCGTCCTGTTTCTTTATGTTGCTCAACTTGTAAGATAATGGAAAGTATTATTAATACTCAACTATCAATTTATTTATCTACTAATAAGTTAATATCACCTTTTCAATATGGTTTCCAAAAACATAAATCTTGCGAATCGCAACTATTAAATTGTAAACATTCTTGGGTTAAATCACTGGAATGTAAAGAAACCGTTGATATTATTTATATTGACTTTGCTAAAGCTTTTGACAAAGTCGACATATCTAAACTTCTTGTTAAATTAACTAGTTACGGTATTCAACAACACCTGTTTAATTGGTTAAAAGCTTTTCTATCTAATCGTATTCAGTGTGTTCGCATTAATCAGTGTTTTTCAGATTATGCCGCTGTTACAAGTGGAGTTATTCAAGGGTCCATTCTTGGACCTACGTTGTTTTTGATTTTTATAAATGATATCTTTGATTACTTGTCAAGTTCGACTTTTATGTTCGCGGATGACCTAAAAATATTCAATCTTTCCTGCAATTATCAAACACTTCAGACCGATTTAGATGGAATTTCCATTTGGGCCACCAGAAATTGTTTACCAATATCATATTCTAAATGCACAGTCCTATATTTGGGCAAAAATAATCCTAAATTGTCATATACACTCAATACACAACTTATTACGAACGATTCTGTCTATGTTCAGCGATTTAGGAGTGCTAATTTCGCACAACCTGAAATTTAAGGAACATTACAACAGTATTATCAAGAAAGCTTTCTTGAGATCAATCCTAATTAGAAAATCCTTCTTTTCGCGTGATAAAAATAATCTCGTAAAGGCCTTCATTCTTTACGTCAGACCGATCCTTGAATATTCCTGTGCTTTATGGAACCCTCTTATATTAGTGATATCAACAGGTTGGAGGCTCTTCAGCGTAAATTTACTAAATACATAGTTGGATATCATAGCCCTCTTTCTTACGACGAACGCCTTAACCAACTTAACTTGTGTCAATTAGAATTACGTCGCCTTCATATTTGCCTATGTATGATGTATCAAATTATTAGTCAAAAATCTTGTCTTTGCATGACAGACTTTTTTGTGCTTAATCAAAATACTACTCGCTGCACAAATCGTTTCAAGCTAGTTGTTCCTCTTGTCCGTTCTAATTTACAAAAATTTGACTTTTTCTATAAGTATATCTCTGTTTGGAATCACCTACCTGATTTTGTAGTCTCTTCCCTAACTTAAATATATTCAAATCTAGATTAATTGATGTCGACTTATCTAAATTTATCATAGGGCGGGCTTAAATCGTCATTTTCATGACTCACTCATCTGCCTTTTGCTGTACGCTTTTATTCTTTTGACCGTACGTTTTATTACTCTGTTTACATCTTTCGTAATTGTCGCGTTTCAGTAATAAATTATTTCATTCATTCATTCATTTGCAGTCAAAAACCAGTGACCTGTGAACTAGCTTCACCATTGCACAGAAGTTACTTTGCAAATTCTGGAAAACGCATGCTTATGACCGCAAATAATATTGAAACACGTAAGATATTACTTGCAGTCAACGTAGCTGCTAATTGACTGTAAATAGCTAAATAACAGTATGTGAAAATATTTACAGTCCATGCCGCTGGTTTCGACTGTAAAGTGCACATAGTGTAACACTGTGTCCGAAGTTGTTCGCAGTCTTGCCATTGATTTTTGACTGCACGTGATATTTCAACGATTGAAATTATCTGCAGTTGACTGCTTATAATCACTGTCGTCAGAATCCCAATTTTCAACCCAAACTGCCTAAAAAACGCCAACCAATGGTAGGCATAAGCGCGAAGAACATCAATCGCTGCAGTCTCAAAACCCCAAAATGGAAACCCCCACAACTCGGCAAACATGTTGTGCATATAGCCATGCCAGTTCCCATCGGTATTCCTGTGCCTGCTCAGCACATCTACCTTTTGTGTGTGTCAGTGTTGCCAGCTCTGAAAAGGCAAATCGGCCAAATCGACATTTACAACCGGCCAAAATCGGCCAAGAGCAAAGGTAAATTCCGGCCAAAATCGGCCAAACTATGTATATATAGTTGAAAAATAAGAAAACGGATAAAATTTATTCAAATCAACTACTGGGTGAAATATCTACTACATTAAACGCATTTTGAACATTCAACAAAGTATCACCCGAATCTAAGAACGGTTCATTAAGGCACACGATATCATCATCACAAATTATAGGACTGTACATTGTATTTTTAAACAATTGAAGCATGGTTTTGGTAACAGTAAAGCTGCAACAATCCTCACCCTTCCAGCATAGCAAAAAACGAACACGTAATAAAGCATCAGTAGTCTTGACATCTAAGCGATTTCTTAGTTTAGTCTTCAGCAAGTTTAATACAGAAAAAGCTCGTTCAACACTAGCATTAGAAAAAGGCAAACTTAAAGCAGACATTGCAAATGAGGTAATGTTTTGAAAGCGCGGAAGAACACCATTGCTATTGTCATCTTCAATGACTTCGGCCCAAAACAGAGCCGGATCATTTTGCAGTGCTGACTTCCATTCATTCTTCACAAGCACGTTGTATTCAGATATGGCCTTATCGAGATCAATATCAGTTAAAGCTGGAGGTAGGGCATTTAGAAGCTGCCTAAGTTGAGTATTCGATGAATGCACCGCAAGAACCTTAAAATATCCAAACATATGACACTTCTAATTTTTTCATGGTTATTTCCTGATTTTCATTTTTATAGCCACAAATTTCCCGGAGAGCAAAATGCACGCATAAAAATCCTAGATAGGATTCTTTCAATGATAGGAAGGACAGTATAAAGGATTTTGGACAGTAACTCAGGAACTACTCCAATGTAGATGGGGGCCAATTTAATGGGAGTGTAGATCAGGCGACTGCACCCCTCATTCCCCCGACTTTTTCCGAAAAATTTTGGGCACCGCCCTCTTTATGGTTGGTGTTTCCAGAAAAGTTGGGGTACTACGCCCCCATAGGAAAATCATAGATACGCCACTGAATGTAGACAAAAAATTGCATTTCTGAATGTTTTTTAACATCAACAAATACTTATTACCAACAATACGGTCAACGTGATTTCGGAAAATATTGTAACACACTACGTAATCGCACTTGATAAACAGTAAATATCAGTAAACATAATAAACAGTAAACAGTAAATAATAACACACTACGTAAATAAATATACTTTATTCACTCACTTTTTCCGGTTCAAAGAGTCTCAATTTTTCTAATCCAAGTAATGATGATGGCAATCGACATCGTATCTATAATAAAAATATTTAGACAATATTCATAAATGCATGCATACTAGGGATCATACATGGGAAGCAAGGAAATTCTGGGGGGTCTAGATGGGGTAAAATCCGAAAAATCGCTAAAAATAGCAATTCTGGGGTGTCCAGAGGCAATTATCGATTTCTGGGGGGTCTTTTGGACTCCATGTAGACCCACTCCAGACCATACATGGGCAGCAAGGAAATTCTGGGGGGGGTCTAGATTGGGTAAAATCCAAAAAATCGCTAAAAATAGCAATTCTGGGGTGTACAGAGGCAATTATCGATTTCTGGGGGGTCTTTTGGACTCCATGTAGACCCACTGCAGACCATACATGGGCAGCAAGGAAATTCTGGGGGGGTCTAGATTGGGTAAAATCCAAAAAATCGCTAAAAATAGCAATTCTGGGGGGTCCAGCGGCAATTATCGATTTCTGGGGGGTCTTTTGGTTTCTGGGAGGTCTAGACCCCCCAGAACCCCCACGCCCATGTGTGCTACAGACCCCTCACGCCTATGTTTGCTAGGGATGTCCCAGGACCGACTTTTTAACCAGGACTGGGGCTTGGGGCATCCCTAATACATACATACACACCTAAGTACATAAATGTATCATTCTCACAAGAAAAATAAAAGATTAAGAAATAATTAAAGAAATACATTGTACTATACTTATATTTCTACTAGTAAAAATTAGTTAAAAGTTAAAAATTCATCAAATATAAAGGATACATGTGAGGAAATTTCTATTTTTACTTGTTTACAAAGTTCCAGCATAAAGCTTCGGCAGAGAATTAGAACTTCTTGCTTTTCCTTCAATGGCAGATCCGAATTTGAGCAATGAGCGTTAAAATCATATGACAGATCTAGTGTGTCTGGGCTGCGCAAATATTGTTCAAAAGCATACGTATCAGCATTTGCCGAATCCAGAGTGGCAAAGCGACCCGGAACTGTGATCTTTTCAACAAGCCTAAAGACTGCAAAAAAATTAGTAGGCAGTTTAAATTCCTAGCAGTAAGAATTATATTGTATTTAGCAAAAATAACAAAACTCGTATATAAAACTAAAGACTTTTATGACAAATTGAAATATTTGGTATTCCTTTTAAGTGATTACTTTTGATACAAATCAATAAGACTTTGAACAAGAGACAGTGGATTTGCTGTATCTGATTGGAATTGCTTGTTGACTATGCATACAGACCGCAAGATCGGTGCAATAAAAATTAGGTAGGCCTTGATCTGTGTGCTACTGTACCACTGAATCAAGTTGTTAACGGTCAGCGAATGCTCTTCCTGAGCTATCTAAACCCATACAACACTTGTAAGTAAAAAAGAATAAAGTTCTACAAAAAAATTATATCAATAATAAAATACGGAAAATGTACAATAATATTCAATAAATAATAAAATACTGAAAATGTACAATAATATTAAATAAACAATAAAGTACTGAAAATGTACAATAGTATTCAATAAATAATAAAATACTGAAAATTAACAATCTCAGATTATTCATATGTGTTGCACAGTTAGTGCATATATGCACGCCCATATCCAGGGGATAAACAGGGAAATTCTCCCTGAAATGTTCAAATTCTTGGCGCTTTGTGCCATCAATTCAATCAAAATTTTATTACTGTTCAATACGTTTTTAAATCTTTTTTGAGATAAAGTTACCAAGAAGTATAACTTATCAGATTTCTTCTTTTAAAAAGTACACATGTACATATATTACTGAGATGAAGTAAAGCTTTAGGCTCTCCCACTGTTCTAAAATACGACGCAAGCATTCATATCGACTCAACCATCTTGTTTGTACAAATCTAAGCAACTTGGATGGCGACTCGCCCGAGTTCAGTAGCTTGTAAACCTTGCAAATTAAATTAAAAGAATATTAATTAACCCGGATGGGCCAGAGATACAGGTACTGTTAGACAATGAGTCAAAGGCACATTTTCAGAACAAATTTTGAGGGCAAAAGCTGCAAAAACGTCAAAATTTAGAGGCGTATTGCATCGGATTAATAATATTCGGTCTTGTCAACTCAAAAAGCGCCCAAAATCGTGTCAAAACTGTCTGAGTATCAAATTTTAGCCGAATAGACGAATTGAGTTAAAAAAGGCTCAAAGTGCAGTTATATAGCCGATTTTAATCATATAACAACAATATTACGTATTTACCAGAACAATTAACATTACATGCAATATCTAATTTTTGAATAAAATGCATTCATTGCACGAAGAGAGCATAACAAGTACATACTTCTTCATATTGCCCGAGTCTTTTCCCACTGTGACTAAAAAAGGTATATGTGTCCGCTACCAGCGCATCAAGTTCAACGGGCAACTTTTCCACAGCCTTGCTAGCAGCTAGTGCTAGAGAATGGCAAACACATCTTAGAAAAAATGGGTCGTATTAGTAATAATAACCATATGCCAAAATTGTTAGTGCAAGAAAATCCTGAGGTACAAAAAGAAGCCAAGCAATAAAAGTGTTTTTCAGCTATTCTCGACATATAATAAGAGGGAGCTTTAAAAAGTTTAGTGATGCTCTAAAGACTTACGTTTCTATTCATAATAATAACATGTCTAATAAAACAATAAGTTCATCTTCCGCATTCAGTTTGTGCAGATACATACCTCATAAGTATAAGTTTTGGTTGTTTTTCCCGGAGGAGCGAAAAAACCGAGTGATTGAGACCGGTCATAACGTTGGCGTTATCTACGCCTATCCCAGTTAAATTTTCCACCGCCAGTTTATCCTTCTCTAACACTGGTAATATTGCAGACGTCAAGACATCTGCATTCCCGCTATCAACACAAATTAATCTAAAATACATAATGTCACATTTTGTAGTAAACTATAATACCAAACATGTAAATGCATAATTTAGAATTGCATGAAACATATCTTTTGATATACAAGAAAACAATGAAATCCCAATACATCATGTAGACTAAACAACATACATAACAATTAAAGAGAACATGCACATGTGACTCAAGATGTTTTAAAACAAGAAGCAGACATAATATTCCTGGCTATTATAGTGCAGAACTTACTCATAAAAAGTTGTAATGACCTTGGAAAATCGTTTGCTAAAATACCGAATCATAAGGCCAAGCGTTTTCTGTGCTGATACGTCGGTACACTCATCAACAATTAAGGAAAAATACCTGCTCTGACGAACATCTTCGATCAACTCGGTCCGCAGTGCAGGACTTAAAACCGACGTGATCAAAGCAGTACACTTTGTGCGGTGCAGCTAAACAAACAGACATCAAAAAAGTTAAAACATTCGAGGCTTCAAGGCTTATATCAAAATTAAATCAGTTATTGAAAATTTATAATTAAAATTAAATTTAAAATTAAACTAGTTATTGTTCATTAAAGTAGTTAAATTAGCCGTTAAAAAACAAACCAAGTCTGGTCAGGGTAACACGATCGTAGGTAGGTACTTATTCATCGATTTTCAATGATACTTTACATTAATAATCTCTTGATGACTGCTCTACAAATTCATAAGAATTCGTTAAAATCGAAAGTTGTGTTATAATAAAATCGGTTATACTTAAATAAAAGGGCCACCCTGTATTTTTGAAGATGTAGGTAAGTACGATTGCGCCTATTCACCTTTATATTTCCAACAACCGAATCATTTGGCAATAACCGCTTCAACATTTCGCTGAGATGATCAATAGTAAGTATAGAGGAATGTTCGACGATAAATACTGCTAAGTTCAATTCAGCTTTCTTAACTACTTCAGCAGAGCTCTGCTCTTTTCGATGTGTAAATCCAGTAGAACTCGTCAATGAATGTGTTTGTTGGCAACTTTCAAAGTCACTAACAGCTTTAATGTGCTTGACCGACTTAATATGTACAACAAGAGCATCGTGTTTTGGGCGTAGATTAGCAGAACATACTTTACAGTGAGCAGAACCATCTTTGCCTTCTATTAGCCACGATTTGAAAATTGGTTCCCGAAGCCAAGATTTGACAAATGTATGAGATCCGGATTTGCGTTTCTTTTTAACCGGTGATGGCATAGTTGAGTCCTTAAAAGCGGCAATCAGTTAACGTGTGTAGGAAACCAATAGCGAGTGACAACGTACACCATCAGACGGCATCACTTATCCAACCCCCGGGGGCGGATAATTTTTTGTTATTCGCCCCCGGGGGCGAATAATTTTTATTATTCGCCCCCGTAATGGTAAATATATGGAAACTTTTATCTAATAAATGGTTCTCACCGATTTTCTTAAAAACACTTATTTCTGATAGGTTCGGGGACGGTGAGTCCGGGGGCGAATAATAAAAAATTATTCGCCCCCGGGGGCGGATAATAAAAAATTATCCGCCCCCGGGAGGCGGATAAGTGATGCCCCATCAGACTAAGCAGACACGAATGACACGACATAAGGAGTGGTTTGATTTGATTAATGTGTTGTGTTGTGAAGATACATGAACGAAATGGGAAGGAAATTGGGTGTGGGGGATGAATGAAGGAAACCTGGGCTGGGTGGGTGGGTGCCGGGCCGGAAGGGCGGACTCGAGTCCACAGTCCTTGCTGGTTTGTTGTTCTTTTGTAAATTGTTGTAATTTTTGTTTTGTGCCTTCTTCTTACAGTAAGTAGACATAAACAATAATACGCAGCATAGCAACAACCTTCCTTATTCAGAAAAATTTTATGATCGGCCAAATTCGGCCAAACTGTTAAAAAAATCGGCCATCAAAATCGGCCAAGACTTTCAACCGGCCTAAAATCGGACATCAAGCCTGAAAATCGGCCAACCTGGCAGTGTGTACGCGCGTTTAGTACCTACAGTAATTGTATATGTATTATAATTTAGCGTACGATAGTACTTGCGTCTCTGATTTTCCGATATTTACAAATAGGTACGCAGATTTCACTAGCGACAATTTCAAACTAAATTAAAACGCATTAGATATTACAGTGATAAAAATAATATAAAGCTAAAAAATAAAGTGCATGTATGTATATGTCTTACAGTAATGATATTTTTTACAGTACGCTAAATAGTTGTGCATGATGAAGGATGTTTCGATTTCTTCACTGTTCGGCGAAATCAATCACCGGCCTTTAAGGAACTACGAAGTCGGGCGCTACAGTAATAAGGGTGTTCTATTGTCGAGCAATTTTATGCACTAAGCCGGGGTTAAGAAAGACTACAGTAATCTTATGTTCACTAGGGCTATTTTTTGCAGGCCTTACAGTAATAAAGTTTTTTACATTATATATGGCTTACAGTAATAATATTTTTTATGGCATGAGATTAATTCTTTATTTCGCTGTGAAAAAACGACCGATTTCTTCAGTGTTCGATGAATTCAATTGCCGGCCGTTGAGAAAGGATGAAGTCGGGTGCTACAGTAATAAGGGAGTTCTATTGTCGAGCGATTTCATGCACCGAGCCGGGGTTAAAAAGATTACAGCAAGGTGATGGAAATGAGAACGACAACAATAGGTCACGACTTGGAGGCTCTTCTTGATCAAACTAAGCGAGCTGACAAAAGACATGCAAATATTTGTAGAACCTATTTCATGTACCTACCTATGCATATATATGTATAATAACTTTGTGAACGTGTTAGATAAGGAATAAATGTATATTAGGTACCTGCTGCATAGTACAAGTGAGTACAGGTATCAACCACATTGTACATGTAACTTATGGCGGTTGTTACCTTGGAGTTGTCTTAACGCGCGCAAACGAGTTGGCTGATTAAGTACTTGAAGTATGTACGGATAACTAAACCGACAGCACGCCGTCGGGGAAGATACTCAACACACAACAACTACCAAAGCAACGAACCCCAATAAGTACCTTCGGGGCTTACCTAAGTACCTATGCTACAACTAGCGCTGGTCAAGAAGCTGCGGTAAAAACCTGCACTCTTCCAAAATGACCCTGAATACCTACTGCCTAAAATCTCCTCAGACGTAATTGGTCCGGTACTTATGGAGATTATGGGATGGAGATGCCGACCGCAGATCCTAACCAGGAGTAATTAGATAACCACGGTATTCGCCCTAGGTCCTTGGACCTTTTTAGACCAAAAAAATAATTTTTCGCGAAAAGAATTGAAAAGGTTTCGCACCAGATTACCTATGGCGAAACAACTTGTAAATTCTGGTTCCAATCAGTGGCGGATCTAGGATTTTCCCTAAGGGGGGGGGGGCGGTACCCCTAAGGGGGCGGAACCCTGACTTGGGCGGAAAAATTAGCCGTTTTGACCCAAAAATCGCTCAAAAATCCTTAATTTTTCGCATTTTTTTGGGCCAATGGGGGCGGCCGCCCCCGCCCCCCCCTAAATCCGCCCCTGGTTCCAATAGCACTCAGTACTTAAATCACAACAACAAAGAGCTCTTATCCGGGCTGTCATCCACTATAAAAATTATGTAATAATTTTTATAGATTTGTAACAGCATGCGGCTCAAAGATTAATTGCACATGATTCAACGATTACTGTATGCACGTGATTAATAAGTAAATGCACCATTCTCACTTATTGTCTTAAATAAGTAGCGTATTGACCCAGACGTATTTGGCGCTGGGATTTCTTGTATTTTTGGGGATATGCGAGAAGGCTTGTTTTGTGTCGTATTGTGCAGCTCGTTTTCTACCTGCTGCTCGTCGTCTAATTCACTCATCGCACCTACTACCGTGTTGCCTACACTTAAGTACTATAAGTACAGTAATTCACTGAATGACTGAACGTACATAGTCGTAACGAATAGTAATAATTTAGCCTTAGACGAAAATACTGATTTGTCCAGACTAGAATTATTACATTACTACCGCTAAAGCATTACATGGCGACTGCGCCAGATTGCCTGTTTTTGAACAGTAAGCTATCTCCCGTTACCATACTTTAGCTAACACGCTTAACTCAAACTAACGACGGTTTCTTAGCATTTACGAATTTTCCCAAACGGAAATAACACAAACAGAGACGTTATTTCCAACTTTAACAAAACAACGTACAGTAAAACCTCAACGGATTCAAACAAATCCAAAGTGAGTTCCCCACGGAAAATAACGCACCGATGTGTTTCCGATTTTTTAAAAACGACGTAAAATAAACGTCAACAGTGGATTCTAAAAAGAAATCCAAACCAAGTAACCTTATTGGAAAGGCAAGAAAAAGTTTGTGACTTTTAAAAACTCGTCAAGACTTAACTTTACCGACAACAAGCTCAAATATGCTTGATCCAAACGCGCTAGAACGAATTATACGTGACACTCTAGGAGAAGTTGTAGGACAACAACTACAAACTTTTCAAAACACGATACAAAACGCGAATCCAGACATAAATGATATCCGTTTATCAAACGTGCAAAATAATTTGGGGTTTAGCGTCATACGAGCTCCTCAGTTTTTTTCTGGCAACTTAGGAGAGCATTTCACAGAATGGTCTTTGCTCAGAAATTTTCTGAGCTCTGCAAACAATGCAGTAGCCTGGAACATTCAAAATGCGCAAGAACAGTACACAAACAGTTACAACAGACACGCTAACCAACACTCATATAAAATCGGAGACAAAATCATCAAAAAACACTTTTTCGTGAAACTGGGGCAAATGTCCAAACTGACTCACAAATACACAGGACCATACAAAATCATTGAAATCACTTACCCTAATTAACAATAGAGCACACCATTACCAAACAGCAAGAGCTAATCCACGTGAACAACACTCAACCATACTCTTCTCGCACTACAGATAGCTCAATGCAAGGGCCCATTGTCGATCTTGCGACATATGGCCGACAACCTTTTGCCGGCACCGCCACGTCGAAGACAAGGATGTTCTTTTTTTAGAGCGTGAGGGATGTAACGGCATGCAGCTCAAAGATTAATTGCACATGATTCAACGATTACTGTATGCACGTGATTAATAAGTAAATGCACCATTCTCACTTATTGTCTTGAATAAGTAGCATATTGACCCAGACGTATTTGGCGCTGAGATTTCTTGTATTTTTGGGGATATGCAAGAAGGCTTGTTTTGTGTCGTATTGTGCAGCTGGTTTTCTACCTGCTGCTCGTCATCGAATTCACTCATCGCACCTACTACCGTGTTGCCTACACTTACGTACTCTAAGTACAGTAATTCACTGAACGACTGAATGTACATAGTCATAACGAATAGTAATACTCTAGCCTTAGACGAAAATACTGATTTGTCCAGACTAGAATTATTACATTACTACCGCTAAAGCATTACAGATTTTTGATTCGAAAGAGGA